>VMDR010002642.1:0-41608 GCA_007922815.1 Macrotus californicus
CTGTAACCACTCAAAAAAGCTGGCTAGCTATTATCATTTTTATCCTGTTCCATGTGTAGAGATAAGCATGATCCAAATAGAGCAAAGAATTGCAAAGGCAGTTCCTGGCCAGGAGAGTTTTCTGAAATGAATCTTGTATGTGTGTATATATGTATGCATAAAATAAACACCTACATTTGTGTGTGTGTGTGTGTGTGTGCGTGTGTGTGTGGTCTGTTCAGAAGGTATCCAGCCATGCGCTATGAAAAATAGAGACATTTATTGAAGAAGACAGAAGATACAAGAAACACTGTACAAAGGACAATGAGGTCAAAGTAGGCATTGGGACCTCACACAATTCTCCCGATCACCATCAGCTGCCCTGTTGTATTTTTCTGAATCTCATCAATGGTTTGAAATCTCTTCCCTTTCAAAGATGATCTTAGTTTGGGGGAAAACCAGATCACAGGGCATCAAATGTAAGCTGTAGGGGGGCTGAGTCACTTGGGTGATTTGATGCTTCACCAAAAAATGCTCTACACAAGACATGATGTATGAGCAGGTGCACCGTTGTGATGGAGATGCCAATCATCAGTTGCCCATAGCTATATCATCTGAATCATCTGAATAGTTTCCACAGAGGAATGTTCAAGCTTAACACAAAATCTGATGCAGATTCATTGCTCTACTCACTCAGTCATTTTTTAATGTGATGGCCACACAGTACATGTGCTCACTCAACGGCATCTACCACCCCCACTGACTAGTACAGTGAAGTCATCATTGTTCACACATGCCCATTCTAGTCCAATCTCCTTGGCTGCCAGTTTACATCGATGTTGTGCAAACCATTCTCAATATAATAACAATGGTTGGACTTTTTCCAGACTGACCTCGTATATACATTATATATATATAAAATAAACAGTATTATAGAGGCAAGATTACATAGCAAACATAAAAAAGGTGAAAAAGCTGAAAGACAGGACTCTAGCTCTTGTCCTTATTTCCATACTTCCTAGTCAGGCAATCCTGGGCTACTCACACAACCTCTGTCTTTCTCAGTTCCCTCATCTATTAAATAAAAATAAGAGTACCTCCCTTGTCTATTGTGCAGAGATATTTTTATGAAGGACAAACACCATTCTGTAGGAGAAGTGCTCTGGAAACATAAAGTGCAATTATAAGAGACAATTATTATTTAAACCTAAATAAGAATCTGGAAACTGAAATATCCTGCTATCCTAGGACCAACATAATACCATACTTTAATCTTCCATTTTTCACTTCCAACTCTCCACCATTCTGACCTGCTGTTCTCTCCCTACTGCCCAAGTCCCCAGCCTTGTAATGGGCATGGTTAGCAGTGTAACTACATAGGCTGCAAGCTTTGGGAAAAATTAGAAGACAACAAACACTAGAAAAGCATCTTGAAAACATGTGTTAAAGGCACAAATGTGGCAATCATCTGTGGAAAAAAATGGAAAGAAAATGTGATTGATTTTCCTGGAAGTCACAGGACAGAGAAGCGCTGTGACCATCATGGGAGGAGAGAAGGGCAGTCAATCCATCTGCCCTCACTGAGCCTGAGCGTGGACCATGTGACATGTCCCTTCTATCTCTTCCAGGCTCTTTCCCTCAGGGGAGGACAGCCATTGAGCATCTGTAGACTGACAGCTATCAATGTTCTCTCAGTTACCCTAGGAATTTGGCTGAAACTGGTATTGGATTCCTCGAACCAGCCCATCTTGTACTACAGGAATGTCAGGATTGTCCCAGCAAGCTAAGGGGGCATCCAGTGGCCACTCACTAGGCTATCCCTCTCCAATGTTGTTCAGAAACCAACAAATTCCCATCCTGCACTAGATTATGACAGTTCTCGTGTCCGGGGCCACATTGTGAAGATCTCTCTATCCTCTGCTCAGCAAGTGTCTGTTATAGAGATTTACACCAGGGTGAAATGCAGAGGGCTGAGTGTGAATAGAAAAACTAGCACATTTGCCCCTCCCCCAGTGGCCTCAGCATCTGTCACTCGGAGGCTATTATGGGCTTCTGTTCCTGGAATCTATCCTCTTGTAACACCTAAAGTACCCAATTATGATTTGTAAAATATGTCACTATTTCAATGTGCATCCCACTGTTTTTCTATAATCACTGACAATTAACTTGTAGAAATTCATGTTTATTGTACACCTGCTATATGGTAGGCACTGTGGTGGGAGTCACCACCTTCCTAGAATCTCAGACCAAGTGAATCTTCTTCAACAGGTATTTATTAAGCACCTATATTGACATTTGGTACACTGATTGCTGCTGAGGAAGTGAGGATAATTTAATGGTCAATCCAACCCCTTATTATACAAGGGAGGCTGCCAAGTCTCAAAGGAGATGGATGTAAATTGCCCAAGGTCACAGAGAGGGTGGCAGAGCCAGTCTCCTGCCTCCCATTCCAGTGCTCATCAACGACATTGATGCTCTGTCCAGGTTCTCTTGGGAGTATGCTCTTGACTGCTCCAGAATGGGAAGAGCATTAGCCCATCAGTCAGGTGATCTGGGCTCAGGTATTGGCTCCTCCAGTTACTCTGGGAAAGTCCCAGAAGCAAATACCATATGCCTAATAATATTCCTTTGCCTCTGTTTTCCTGCAATTATATTAATCTTGTGGGTGTTTTCCATGTAAACTGGAGGCCTGAGGGAATTAGGTCATGCCTGTCAGGCTAACTGAGGACAAGAAATACAGAACAACAGAGAAGGGGTTGGGAGGGGATGGAGAGAGATTTGAGGTGGATTCCGCATGCAAGAAGTCTCCTAAAAATGTTCTTTTTTTTTTACCAGAAAGCTAAGAAATACTTGGGAAAGTAGGTGAACTTTGAAAACATACCTGATGAGGTGTTGAGGATCAGGGCATGCTGTGGATTGGAACCTCAACTTAAGGAAGTGTCCTGAGTTGGTGCCACCTCCAAAGCAAGTAATCACCAAAAACATTCCAGCACTACACCCTGCTCTGAAGAACAGTCCTTCCTGGGGGTCTAGATGGAGAGGCTTTCCATAAAGCCTAGGGAAGATAAGGAGGTTGCTATTTTTCCCTCCTCACCCACAGAGAGAAAGCAGCACTGTGGATCGAATGGTGCTTTCAGCAAGATGAAGTCATGCAGCTTCCACCACGGCGGAGGTGAGGAAAGTGCACCTCTGTGAACTGGGCATGTCTCCACCTCCCTCCACTCTGTGCTCTTCCTGCCAATTAGCACATCCGTCCTTCCCCACAGGTGGGGAAGTGGCCCATGACTACTGTCTGGCCACTCCAACCATAAAACCTCACCCAGGGGCACACGGCAGGGATGGGGGACCCCTCAGGAGAAGAACACAAGGGTCCGGAATCAACTGCCCTCCTCATCCTTGCAGGAGCAAAGAGAGGGAACACTAGGCTTGGATGGCAGAGAAATTTGGGGGCTGGTTTAAGGGAAACAGACTGCACTGCTTACAGCCTGCTGAGGCTGCCAGCAGCCCCAGATGGCGCAGAACCTGCTGCTCTTGCTGAAAATTGATTTTAGAGGCAATGAGGAAAGGAGGGGAAGCAGGGGAAGGGGTAAAGAGTGGGGTGGGTGGGAAGACTTGCCAAATGGAGGGTGGGATTTAGAAGCTTTGATAAAGACACTTAGTCATAACACTCTGCAGTCAGTGAAAACCTCAGCAGCAAGGTGAAGGGGACCTTTCCTTGGGATTTCTGTCTGTGTTATATTCCATTTTCATCTCACTACCTTTTCTCCATCCTCTCTCCATCCCCAGTGAGCATTCTTTGAAGACCCTTCCTGGATGCCCGCTCTGTGGGGGCAGATAAGGCTGCACAAGCATGGCCTTGGAGAGCCCCTCAGGCAGTGATAACCCGCACCCTCCTTCAGAGAGGAAGTGATAAACCTGAAGCTAAGGAAGCTTAGGCTTCAGTGCCCCTTGTTTGTTCAGGCCCTTTCTAGGGCCCTGAATCTAACTTGGTAAAGTAGTCCTCTCTTATCCAAGACCCCAGCAGATGCCTGACACCATGGGTAGTACTGAACCCTAAATATACTGTGGTTTTTCCTATATGCACATGCCTTTTCACATAAAGAAAGCACTACATGGCTTCTCTTGGGCATATCCAAATTGCCAGCATCACTAGTGTTGCACTTTGGGGCCATTATTAAGTAAAATAAGGGTTATTTGAACACAAGAAGCACTGAGATACCACAACAGTTGATCTGATAACCTACTTGGCCACTAAATGACTAATGGACAGCATGGAAACGCTAGACAAAGAGATGATTCACGTCCGGGTGGGACAGAGCAGGATGGTGCAAAATTTCATCATGCTACTTGGAAGAGCACACAATTTAAAACTCATGAGTTGTAGAATTTTTTATTTAATCTTTGGATGACAGTTGACTGAAACTGTGGAAAATGAGGCCATGGATAAGATGGGAATACTATAATCAAAATTTTGTGTTCTCTTCCTTGAAGATGGTGGCAAAATATATTAGGCAAGCTTCAGGCTCCACAGCATTTATACTGCCCCCAACACCCTCTCACCCCAGTAATTTGTTCATTCTAAAAACACTAACTAGGTACCCTACAGGCCGGGAACTGCACCAAGCACTGGGGACAATATGTCCACTACTAGGCGTGATGCTCACTGATTGTAAAAAAGTTCATGCACGCAAAGGAGACAATGTGGAATCAGAAGAGATCTCACATCCTGCTTGAAGCTTAGAAGGAAAAGTTTCAGGATGGAGATCACATTTGAGATGTGACTTGAGAAATGGCAAAGGATAGAGGATGGCCAGTCCAGGTAGCCCTAGTGTGGCCATGCCAGATGTCTGTCTGCACTCCTGTCCACAGACAGCGAGGCTTCACTGGGCAGGATGAACACACTGGGAAGGGGCTTGTAGACTGGCTCAGCGGAAAGAGAACTGGAGGAATGAAGCCATCTGACAAGCCAGGTAAAGTGTACATGAAGCAGTGGGACTGGGAACAACCTGACTTCCATGAAAGAGGCAGGCAAGATTTTGTTTTTATTTTTGTTTTTAAGGGTAGACTAAGTGAGGACAAAAGGCCTCTCAGGGCAGGTACCCAGGAAAGGGCTTAATGTGACAAGCCCATCAAAAGCACCCAGCCAGTGAGGGAACAGGCATCCTGAGTCTTCAGCCTTCTGCTTTAGACATATTTCCAGTTTCCAGTGACTCCACCAAGCAGCCTAGGAGGAAGCTGGGAACAATTCCCTGCTTCGGCATCACAGAGGAGGAAACCGAGGCTCAAAGAAAGGGCCCGCCCAGAGCCACCCAAGAAGGCAGAGGTGGAGTCAGAGAGAGAAGGCAGGCTCCAGCCCAGTCCTCTCCCCATGGTCGATGTCATTAGGAGTCACAGCACAGCCCGGGTAGTCCTCACAAATGTGAGGGGCAGGGATGCCCGCACTCTGCAAAGACCCGGTAGGCCACAAGTGCCAGGACAGTGAGGCCATCCCACCCCGTTTGGCATCTCCCCAAATATTTGGGGCTAGAAAGCCTTCCTTGCTGAAAAGACTCTCCTCTCACCTGAGTCATTTCTGCACAAGAGCTTATATCATTAAAAAAAAAATCCCCAGCCCTAGCCAAACCCTCAAAGAGGAGGAATGTGACCTCTCCTGGCTGGAAAGTTTTTTTGTTTTGTTTTTTTTTAAGAAATGATTAAGGGTTATATCAAAGCATCTGCCCAGCCTGGGAAGGGCCATTCTCCCCCAGAGGCATGCTGCTGCTTGCCCCTAACTCCTGGGTGCAGAAGGCAATTTCTTAATCTCCTTCAGGGTGTCAGCTTCATCTGTGGCCCACAAATCTGACTTCTTCCTTTTGGGCTTAGCTGCATCTTGAAAGAGGAGGCAAGGATGACTGTGTGCATAAGTCCTTCTGCACAGTAGAAGACCCAGCAGGCATTGTCCCCAGGGGGGCCTATGAGAAGATCTAAGCCCCTGAGCAGCTGAGACATTCCCCAGGATCTGAGGGCAGAAGCAGTTCCTATCACCCAGCTTACATTCATCTGCACATGACAATCAGGCAGGGCCCTGGGAAGACCATAAGGGCCAGGGACTAGGGAGATATGCAGCCTGGCAAGGCCACCTGTTTGGAGAGTTCATCGCCATGCTGGCCTGCCTTTAAGGAGCACTTGGAAGAATCACACAGACAACAGCCCCACAGAAATGATGCCAGTCAAACAGAAGAAACAGCCTGAGCGAGGCAGAGAAATGCTCCCCGCCACTCCTCCAATCCGCTGAGGAAGGAGACAGAGGCACTAGACTAAAGGGCCACAAAGCTGGCCTGTGGTATCCCCAGCTTCTCTCTTCTCGACACTTTCTGCCTTGGTAAACCCTTGCTTATTGACTCCACAGAGGCTCCACACTATCTCCTAACCTGCCAAAACTACCCACTGGAGTGCATATGATTAAGCCACTCACACTAAGCTACAATGTTTGTGGCTACCCCTCACAGGTCTACTTACACCAACAGGAAATAAAATCTAAGCTGCTGACCTCTATAGCAAATGCACTAGAGCCTTGGGGGAACAAGGGTCACGACGATGACTCCAGTACCATGATAGAGTGAAAAAAGAACGACAGTGAGAGGTAGGAGACTTGGGCTCTACAAGGGCTCTACAGCTAACCTGGTGGCCAATGCTGAGCAAATCACCTAAACTCCTTGGACCTCCATTTCCTCCTTTGAGAAATGGGCGTGATAGTCCCAACTCCCCACCATAGTTGTCAGGAAAAAATAAAGTATATTAAGCACATAGTGTTACCACGTCTGACAAGTCATAAGTATGTAATAATTCCATTTGTCCATTACCTCATTCCTTTACTCAATTGCTCACAAAATCTCTTCATGAGGCATCTGCCTCATCCACCTATAGGATGTCCCTGAATATGAGCCCCAGTCCATGTTGGCATCCACAAAGCTTCTAGAGTTGATCCTTAGCACCTATAGGTAGCACCAGAAATCATTTGTCAGTGACTCAGTTTTTCAGAGGAATGGCTGGAAAAGGATGAGGGGCCAAAAAGGGGAAGTCTGTAGCAGATTAATTTCATTTGCCTTGTCTTTGGGCAACTAAGAAGACTATTTTTAGCTTATTCCAAATAAGTTTCCTGCTAAGCATCCCCTGGGACCTGACACTGGCTCTGTTCACACTTCAGCCTTGGTAGAGACCAAGAGAGCCCCAGAGAGCTGGGCAGCAGGCCCCCAGTGAATAGCCTGAGACTGAGCAATGAAGCCCCCCAAAGGCTGTGACCAAAGCTAAAGCTGGAACAGCTGTAGGTAGTAAAGGAAAGACATTGGGCTGGGTCAGACTTGAACTCCAGCTTTGCCACTTGATCAACTCTGGGTGGCCTTGGAGAAAATTTCTTCAGCCTTTTGGTTTTCTCATTTTAAACCTCGAATGATAATATACCTGAGGTGCCCAACACGATGACCTGTAGCTATTACCATTGTAGTTACTCTTATTATCATTAGACTGTAACAAGAGTCAATGACCCTACAGGGAACACAGTAGGTCACCTGCACAGTTTCCTCGGGGTGGGGGGTGGGGGGGTGCGGACCGGCAAGGCTCAGACATTTCCTCAATCTTTCCTTTAACTCTTGGCTGAAATTTCTCCTTACGATTCAACCTTCAGGTTCAGACTTTGACCTCCCTCGGACTGCACATACTCTGACACTCCTTAGGCATAAGGATGACAGTACCCTCCTGTCAGGTGATAGACAAGATGTCTTTAAGAACCAGCAGAGAGATTTGAAAAAGAAAGGCAATGAACAGTCAAAACCACATTTCTCCAATATCCTAGTTTTCCATTGGCTCCAAAGAACCCTCAAGTGATTTTCTTCCCCTGCAAAGCTGAAATACACTCTAAAGCCTCCTTTCCTTTCCCCAGACCCAGGTATCTTAAAAAGAAAACCAAGAGACATCAAGGAGGGAATCCTAGGAAATTCCATTTGCCACCAAGTCCAGATCTTGATTTCCTTACTGTCTAAAATGGATTTCTTTGTGATCTAAGACAGGTGAAGATTTTCATAGCAATTTTACCCCCTTCTCTGTTTCTGAGCTCTCTGAAATTTGGAAAACTATTTTTTTATGTCTTCTCATTGGATTACCATCCCAGGTCTCACCAATAGACAGTGGAGGAAGAAGATGCAAATACAGGTCAATTTTTCTCCACACCCCATGTTTTCTGCCAGTGCTTTGGGATGGGTGAAAACTGGAGGAGGGGCTATTATCTTTGCAGCATCACACAAGGAAGCAGCCAGGAGAAGGAGGTCCAGAGGGCCATGCATCAGTCCCCCTGGGTACCATTAACATGCAGCCTGCATTCTTCAAGACAGCACAGAGTTTGGTCTGTCACTGAGTGATCTATGATGTGTCACTTGTGCTATTAACAGGCATTTTCCATTCTGGCAGTCTCAGCACATTTAGCTCCTTTTCCACAAGAGCACTGCTCTCTCCTCCATTAATAAGCATGTTCAAATCCTTCCAGTCCCTACCTGGGCAGTTGTCTCATGCCTTCCTCAAAGCACAAGGCTGGACTCTATCACCATGGATGATGATGGGGACACTCTCTGTTCTAAGGATTGAGCTGCAGTTCTGTGGACTGAAAAGCACAGGACAAGGGAGATTGCCCTACACACTGTGGGATTTCAATAAATCTCTGTTAATGAGTGAATTAATTAAAGATAGACATAAAAAAGGACTACTCTATGGTAGAGGTTGTCTACTGATGAATAAGGTAGTGTCAGCTCTCTGGACCAGGCCTCATAGCAAAGGATGAGGAAGGAGAAAGGGATGAAGATGGTACAAGCCCTGCCTTTTTGGTGCTTATGCTTAGCAAAGGCAGGAAGATGTGTATCACAATATGTAGTAGAGGGTCCCAGAAAGGGACTTCTGCATATTCATGGAGGATGTCAGGCATGATAAGACCTGTTAGGACATTTCAGAGTATGTCAGACAGAAATAAGAAAATCGTCCCCATTTTATATGTTGTTGCCAGTTTAAACACTTTATTTGGTTACTCCCTGCTCAAGAATTCCCAGTGGTTAGGAAGGGAAGTTTTAGCCTCTCCCACATGCTAGTTGCTATTGTACCACAGTCTTCAGGATCCACTAGCTTTTTCATTAGACTAGCAATGCAGTGTGAGAATCCAGGGGAAAGGGATCCATAAACAAAACTCTTCTCAGATTAATAAAACCCTGGATTTCTTCCCAAATGAACTTTCAAGTCACAGTCAGACTCAGTCCTCCCCTTGACAGTCAAAACCCTCTGTAACCTAACCCCATCATATTTATCCAACCTTAGGTCTCATTCTCTCCCAAGGAAGGATCATGATAAAAGGGTATCCCTATTTCTTCCCTTGGGCTGCTTCCCATGCCCCAAATGCCTTACCCTCCCCTCACTTCTCTCCATGCCAACCAGAAGTCAGTCTGTTTCTCTGGGGAGCCTTCCCCCACTACCCCAGCTCACATTCTTCCTTCTCATAAGTCCCTACAGCACAAATGCCATATTTTCATGAGTTGACAGAGGCCACGTGGCTTCTCTCCTTGTATCACACGTTCTGCCTAGCATGGTGCTCAGCCCTGAGAAGCAACTTAACTATGCTGAAACCAACACAAAGGGATGTCTAATAAATGCCCAACATGGCTAACTGGTAAGCCAGAGTTTCTCTATTGGGGTCCTAGGAGAGGGAAACAGAACTTGAGGAGGTGGAGAACAAGAAGGAGAGAGCAGAAATGAGGCCTGAAATAATCACCTGCATGCTCCTCGTACCATCAGCTGAGAAGCAGTAGCCGAGGCCAGTGCTGGCCATTCCAGGGGCCCTCAGTGCTGCAGAAAAGCAGTTCTAATGGGGATCAGCAAGTGAAAGCTCACTCAGTCACCCTGCCTTACTAGCAGAAGGTATCAGTGCGACCCTGTGGCATTCCTTTGGACCTTCTTTGAAATGGTCAGATATTTCATTGAGGATTTTAGCATCTATGTTCATCAGGGATACTGGCCTATAATTGTCTTTCTTTGTGGTGTCTTTATCTGGTTTTGGAATTAGGATAATGCTGACCTCGTAAAATGAGCTTGGGAGTCTTCACTCCTCTTGAATTTTTTAGAATAGCTTGAGAAGGACAAATGTTATTTCATCTTTGAATGTTTGGGAAGCAACCCAAGCATCCATCAGTAGATGAGTGGATAAAAAAGCTGTGGTACATTTACACAATGGAATACTACTTGGCTGTAAAAAAAGAAGGAAATATTACCTTTTGCGACAGCATGGATGGACCTGGAGAGTGTTATATTTAGCAGTCAGATAAAGACAAGTACCATATGACTTGATTTATATGTGGAATCTAGTAATCAAAATAAACTAACAAACAAAATAGAAAGAGACTTATAGATACAGAGAACAGACTAATAGCTGTCAAATGGAGACAGCTAGGTGAAAAAGGTAAAGTGATTGAGAAAAAACCCTCATAGACACAGACACAGTATGGTGATTACCAGAAGGAAAAGGGGGTGGGAAGAGGTGGAAGAGGGTAAAGGGGGATAAATGGTGATGGAAGGAGACTTGGAGTGGCGAACACACAGTACAATATGCAGATGACCTATTATGGAATCATACACCTGAAACCTATATAATTTCATTAACAAATGCTACCCCATTAAATTCAATTAAAAGGGGGGGGCGGGAAGAAATGGCTAGATATTTTCCTTAAAACAACCATCAAAGAAAGAGAGGAATCTATGGACCAGGAGGGAAATAGCAAAGCCAATTTGAAACTAACTTTGGCCAAGGAAATGGCGCAATCTAGCTTTAATGCGATTAAATCAAATTACTTCCAAAAGGACATGGAATTATGACAGCAACTTCTTTGGGGGCAGGCTGGGATTTATTCTCTTTTGGAGAGCCAAGACCGGATTTAGCTTTTCATGAGCCTGGGGCAGCAAAGATATGGGGGAGCTCCAGAATGTTTTTCTTTCAGAGAAAAAAATTTCAAGCAAAGAAGAAAGCTCAGTCAGGAATAGCAAGTGAAAGAGCAGAGCTCACAGGATAACCTGGAGCAAACAGGTGCAGGCTCCGATACTTTGGAAGCAAGTGATAAACAGAAGAACGAGAAGACCCCTCTCCTGTGGTCAGCCTGTTAGTTTCATAGCTCTGTGAACAGATGGAATGACATCACTCTTGCAAGCTTGTATGTGGGGGGCCTGCAGAAACACATCAGTGACCTATGTGACATTATACTGATACAGTCAGTTCATATTTAAGGAATACAATACCCACTAAAAATAGTTTCCAACATTAAGCATTCATTATGGGCTCGGTATTAGCTCAATAACTTTACATTTATTTTTATTACCCCATAAGTGAGCCCATCTCATAACAATTCAGTGGGCTAGGTATTATATCCATTTCACAGGTAAAGAAACTGAGGATCAGAGATGCCAAGTGTGCCTAAGAGCACCCAGCTTGTAAGAGGCAAAGTCAGAATTCTAGCACGGGCCTTTCTGACTCCACAGCTCCAGTATGTGGGACTACACAGAGACAGGCTCAAAGCACTGGGGGCTCTGTACTCTAGTATCCTTCCTCCCACTATGCATTGGACTTTGCTGTAATTATTTATTCCCCGCCAGACAATGGGCATGCTGAAGTCACTGTATACTTAGCACTCAACAAGAGGACTAGTTTCTTCAGTCAGGTCCTGCAGAAGCAGACCCTAAGAGGAGGAAATGTCCTAGTGCTTGAGGACGTGCTCCCAGGAGACACCGAGAAGGGAGTGGGATAAGGAGAAAAGGCTGGGCACAGCTATGACTGCAGGTGAGCCACAACTTCAGTCTGATCACGTAGAAACCTCTGGAGTGTAAATTACAACTCAGAATGTGTCTCCCCCAAAGACAAGGGAGCTATGAGCCACCCTGGGAGGAGTGCTTGGGAAACTTCCGGGACTTTACAGTTCTTGCTGCATAAGGAGCTCTAATAGCCCCAGGGCAGTCCTCTGAAGAAGGGCACAACTACAAGCCATTAGCAGCAAAACACTCAGAAGCTGAGGGACAGCGACACAGATAAGAAATGTCTGCTATAATCACGGTCAACAAACTTTGGAATCTGGATTGACAGCCTCATGTTAAGCATTGGAGTCAAGGAGTCAGAGAACTCTGGGGCAGGAACCTGAATCACAGCACAGCTGAATGAAGGGCCATCCATTTACACCTGCAGGAGGCCAGTTGCCATAGCCATGGCAGGTACATAGTGTAGGTTGGGGGCTATGTGGCAGGACACAATATCACATGCTGTAGTTTATCCATGAATCTGGGCATGGGTGAGGCCTCCACATCAATGTCCAGAGTTCCAGCACTGTTGGTAGAAAGGAAGGAGGGAGAGCTTGGCACAAGGATGTTCCATTGACCAGAAGGGGCCATAGTGGATGACCAATAGCAAAACCAGATCTTTTGATTGTAAAAATCATGATTTGACCATTCAGCCACTAAATGACTATTCAGAGGCCTAAGGACCTTGAGAAATCCATAGATGACATTCTATAACTAAATCTCCAGACTAAGGAACAGCCCCATCCTATATATCAAGGGGAAACAGACCATTTTCACTCCCATCTGTGGATCTCATTGCGTTAATCATGACAAGGATGGGCCAGGAAGAGAGTGGCACTTGTGGAGGAGGTAAGAATGGTCTATATCCTCAGTCAACCCCAGGAAGACTGGCTCAGCTTCCTAAAACACAAGGAGCTGAAAACCAGGGCCGTGAGGTGGCTCTGATGAACAGGGAGTGGAGAAGCAGAGATTAGAGAAGACAAGAACAAAGGAGACAGAGCAGGTCCCTTCGGCTAGGAAGGAGGGTTAAGATGCTAAAGCCAGGTCTCCTGGGGCAGTGGGTAGGTGGGGGGATTACAAACCCTCTGAAAGAGAGCCAATCTGTCCCTTTACCTAACAGCTTTACCTCCCAGCAGGGGCCTGGCAGCACTCCAGCTACTGCTCTCTCTTCTTCCTGGCATCATTAGCCTACATCAATTGCCTTCTTCCTCTAGGACTAGAACTGGGAAACTCCCTCCGCAAAGACACTCGTGCCCAATCTCAGGTTCTGCCCATGTGACAGTTAGCCCACATAGTGTATTATCCTCCACCTTCCCTATTTCTTCCCCTAAATGCATCCACTCTGAAAGTCAGCTTTGACGCCGCCTCCTCCTTGTCTCCCAAGACCAACCACCAGCTCACATGGTTTCTTCCTTCAAGGTATCTCTTTTGTTTTATTTACCTTCTTGGACCTGTAATAGAGTGGGAAGAACATGGGACGTGTGTTCCAAGGTTATCTGCTCAAATACCAGCTTTTCCGCCTGCTGGCCTTGTGAAATTGAGTATTCCCTCCTCTCCTTCCTCCTTCCAAACTCCCCCACCAGCATCCTGTCCTCCACCACCTGGACTGCATGGTGATCACCTCAGAACCCACCAGCCAGAGGAGCTGTGTGCACACTCCCTGCCCCACTCCCCATACTTCCCTCCTAGGCTAGATGCTCTCAGTTACCAACCTAGGTTGTCTTCTGCCTCAACAGAATCCATCAGAAGTTCTGGTCCTAAGACAAAATCTTGCCACCAATAAATCTTACCAAAAATCCCACGACAATAAAGTAGTTGTGTTTTTTGACCTGCCTGTAGCCCCTTGATGAATGAGGCCTAGTGAGACAAAATGGGCACTGTAGCACAACTGTATACTTATATATGAATTAATGCCAAAGAGGTTAGAGTTGTTAGCATTATGCACATATCAGCAAAATGATTAAAGAGGGTGGAAAGCCAGGAAAAGAGAACTATGGAAATGGGTATGTGTTCCAAAATGTAGTGTATTACTAGAAAATTTGAGGTATGGTAAGGCCAACAGATGAGGAGATAATTTCCATTGGAAAGATAGTTTGTTACTTAGAGCTCCTAAGAGCAAGGGACACGCCACTCCATGGGGACCACAGGGTCAGTCAGGAGGCAGAGGGAGAGGGAGAGACTGGACGAGAGCCTTGTTTTGGTTTCTGTGGAAAGAATGGGTAAGGTAGGGTAAGCAAGCTGAGGGCTGGCAAGTTTGAGTTACTTCAGCAGGTTTTGGGTCATAGGTTTTGCTGTCCCTGGTTGTCTGGTACTTGGCCCCAGGATGACCTGGGCAGGTGGATAGTGGCCAGGAACAGAAGAGCCCAATAACGGAGGTGGTTGGGTGTGGGCTCTGGTTGGGTTTGTTTGTATTGAAAATCACACTCACAGGCAAGTTGTTTACTGTCCCCAGGAAATGGTTAACCCTGAGAGGGGCAGTCTTCAGTATCAACAAGGTCCAAGATGTCAAAGTATCAGAATACAGAAAACAGAAGACATAGCTAATAGAGTGAGGTCAGCAAAGAAAGAAACAAGGCTATTGCTGGGAGGTACTTGTAGTAAGCCTATCTGTCCTGTGCAGTGTATGGTTCTGTCCCAAGGGAAACCAAAGTAAGTTGAACGGATGTATCCTTGAGGCCTACCATTCCGGGGGAAAAAAGAAAATACCATGATGGTAAGTCCAATGAAAAAGCCTTTGCAAATTCATACAAACTTGTGAGATTAAAACATAATCCCTCCTATTAATATTTAGTGTTGATTAATCCCCTTGGTCCAAACAAAGAATTTTAGTTGTCAGGGAAATTCACACCTAGACTCTGAAAAAATGAGTTATGTGAATAATGGTTCTTTGTTAGCCTAAACTGGCTTTTTCAACTATGACATTGAGCAACATTGGGGGCAGTATTAACAGTATGGTGGGAACGATGTCTATTTCAAACAAACAGATCTGTGTCAATATCATGTCCCCCTCCCAAATAATAAGCGGGCTGCTCACACAAAAGAACTGAATGGATGCCAGACGAGTCCACTTGATCCTGTCCCCTGCTGTACCTTGCACACAGGACTCAGAGAAGGAGGCAAACCAGGGTATCATCACATGCAATGACATGCAAATGCAGTACCAACACATGTGTGTGCCTCATATTTGATCACAAAGCAGAGATAAGATTGCATGAAGTATGAACAAGCCCTCCTGTTCACACAGATGAATTTACATTCGTGATGCACTGGTTTGTTCTCTGAAAGCACAGAGAACACAACAGCACCTAGCTTTTAGGAAAGTTGTCCATTTGCTTTCTTGAATTTCCACTTCTCGAAGTAGAAGCCTCCTTTTTCCCACTCCATGACCACGTAGTTGGTCAGTTAATCAAAACACTTGGTTCAAATGGGCAATCGATCAATATAGAACACACATATGATAAACCTTTCATTTTAATTCAAAACACGCAAGCATGTTTATTGTAGAACTTTATATGTAGGGCCAAGGCCACAGGCCTGGGGATATAGATCTGAACGTGACTGTTCCAGCCTTTCTCTTTTTTCGCATAAACAGCACTCTTAATGCATCTTTGACAATTTCCAGCTTTAATTTCTTCAGAGTAGAATAATGAACGGTTTACACGTGTGAAGAATCTGAGTCCAGAATCCTAGACTTTTATAACTTCTGTTTTGACCTTTCATATTTGTCCCTCTCACATCTAATTGATATCTGTTCTTTTTAGTAAGTCACCTTCACTGGGACATTCCGGAGCATTCAACTTAGCTTTCACAAAAACTTTTATTCTTTTCGTACTTGAATTTTATCTAAGTAGTATTACATTACATTAAATTAATTGCACAGACAAATGTGATAGCCAACGCAACTGACTCTTTGTAGACCCACCACCCACCTGGAGGCCACAGCAATGCGCAGGTGCGGGAGGAAGGAGCCCACCCCCATGGCTGGCTGCATGTGGCTGACACAGCAGCAGTCTCCCTGTGTTAGGAGGAAACCGCAAGATTGGCTAAAAGAGCTTTTCTTGTGTATCCTGGTCCTATCCCCTTCTTTTGTTTTAATGCTAACAGTACTTTATTCAGGTATAGTCAACAGACCTTAAAATGTACAGATGTTAAGTGTATATAACTCAGTGCTCAAACTAACTACCACTCAGGCCAAAATAAAGAACATTTCTGTCACTCCACAAAGTTCCCTTTTCCCACATTCCAGACGATCCCTGCTTCCCCAAAGATAACCAGTGTTCTGATTTCTGTCACCATGGATTAGGTTTGTCTGTTCTTGAACTTAACATAAAAGAAATCACCTGGACTTCTGTGTCTGGTTCCTTTCCCTCGGAGTGATGTTTTTCAGGTTGAAATCCATGTTGTTGCAAGTATCACTAGTTCTTTTTTTATTGCTGAGATGTATTTGATTCCCATCCTCTTAACTGAGTTTACTGGCAATCAATCACTGAAGTTGAGGAGAGAAAAGGTAAATGGAGAGGCCCAGTTTCTCCACAATCCTTTTAGCTTTTGTTCAAGCTCAGCAGCCTTCACTGGCTGCTCTGAGCAGGAATGTGTTCACCCAAAAGTCCAAAGGATCATCTCCTCCATCAACTAGTGCACTGATACATCAAAAGCTGAAGCTATGGTCATTATCTGAGTGATCGAGAATCCACCAACTTACTGTGCTAGGCCCCTCTTTTCCTCCACCCCACTCCACAGACAAGGAAGAACACCAGTTCTGTAAAACTATCTTAAGTCATCACAAGTCCGGTTACTCACTGCAGTTTGCTCAGAAGTCCGCAGCCCACCTCCAATACCGACCAGTGATAGTGACAGGCACTTACTCAACAATGTTTACAAATCTGCCTGAGGAAGCCTATGAGGTTGGGTTTGCTTGTATTGCCAAATGAATAGTTCCTGAGTGGAGTACCTAGTGTTATTTGAACTCTCTTTGGTAAATATCTTGGGATAGTATAATTCATTAAGCCCACTTTGGGATGTGCTAAAACTAGGAAAGGAGACCAGCCCTCTTCCTCTCCTGAGTTCAGTGCTTTTGAGAATTTCATCTCTGCATCAGGAAGCATCAGTGGCCCAGGGCCAAGTCCATTTGGCAACCCTCAAGGCTCTGCTCAGCATGACTGACAAGGCCAGTGGTTGTTGAGAGGTGCAAGGAGCAAAAGGGAGGGTGGAGCTCAGATTGTTCATGCTGGGCATTTGGCAAGCCACACTCCTGAGGCCAGGACAATGCTCCTTGATCAATAGAGACAGTGAGCAAGATGAGAATAGAGTCTGCTAGCAGATCTGGTCCATCCTTCACTGCTTGGGTTGGTTGGTACTAACTGTCCAAAAATCATTAGGTTGATGGCTAGAAGGACACTCATGATGAGTGAAGGAACAGTTTGCATTGAGATTTTGCTTATAACTTTGGCCTTTTGTTGACAGGGATATGGAGGATAAGCAAAAAGGCTGAGAAAGTATAAAACTGGAAAGCAAGCATTCTCTCTCTCTTGTTAAGCTGTCTAAACACTTCACTCTGTCACTTCCATAAAAGAAATGAGAGATGTGTCTGCTCTGATACAGACATGGAAACTGGATTTTATGCTTAAGAATCTGCTGGCTGAGCTCAACCATCAGGATGTTAGCCTATTGATTTGCACCTCTGTGAATTCTCCAAGAGCTAGGGATTATTCTCAGTTTGGTCCTACTTCTTTCTCAGAATAGATCTGAGTTCCATAGATGGAGTCCAGGGGAGAGAGCTGAGACTTCCAGCTCTGACTCACAGCTAACACTTTCTATGACATCAACAAGGCAGTCAAGGTTCTCACATGCTCAAAGGAACTGCCTTCCCCATCACAGAAGTGCACTTTCAGGTTAGAAGCTTCCTTGCAAAGTGATTAGAGATCTGGGGAAGATAATTATAATACAAAGGGAGAACTCCAATAATAGTCAAATTCACAACATATTTTTGAGCTTATTCCAAGGTAAAAACCCAAATGTTCTAACAAAAGCCTAGCAAGGAGCCTCAAGGGGTGCAATGAGCAGGCCGGGGAGCCAGAATGACAAGATGGGGTCCCTCCAGGAGGCCATATGTGAGAGGAGAACCTGACTGTGCCACTTAGCTCTGCACAGCTGTCAGGTGTGGGGATAGCCAACAGGGGGTCCTTCCCAGTGGTTACCATTCAGTTCTTACATGAAACCAGCTGGTCAACCCCACCCATGTGAGAAGAAGTAGGGGGTGGTGGTGAGGCTTGGAGAAACCTTATTCTGGGCAAGGACACCTTTAGATTTCTGCTTAGATGCACTTGAAGAAGACAGCCAGGACTGAGGTACAAATGACCTCAGGTCTAGGAGAACTTCAAAATAAGAAACATTCTCCCCACTTTCAGTGAGGTGGGCACAAAGGGAAGCCAACTGGACAATCCCAGAAAGACCACAGGATTGGTCTGAGGGAGAACTGTGAACGTTGTGGCAGGTGGGATAACCTTACCTTCTGATCAGCCACATCAAGCAAAACTCTCAGCCATTCTCTCAGGGGCCCACTTGCAAAGAGAGGCTCTTTGATACCCCTCCTCTTGTCACAGAACATACCTTCAACCTCCCTGCTCTCAAGATCCACCCTGGGGTAGCAGCCCCTCGGAACGCAACCCTCCCCGCATAGTCCAGAATCTCCCCTCCCCCATCTCCTCTGTTCTTCACTGGCTTCCCCTTCACACACCACTTCACTAACTGCTACCCCCAACTTGCCACATTCATTTTCCAAACCAGTGCTCGTGATCTATGTATAGTCCTGCTTATCTTTAAAATTGGCACTGAAGTCCCACACTTCAAAGAAGCCTTCCTGGGCTGATGCTACCCAAAAGGGATGGAGAGTAAAGAAACTCTTCACCCCTGTTCAGGGCACATTTATGTTTCTTCAACTCTGGGCTCCTGCCATCAGAGTTGACATCCAGGTTGACGCACTTATCTGGGTTTAGAGTTGCAGAAACGGAAAGTGCAACCAGGTGTCTGGCTTCTGAGAGGGAACAGGGGCCCCCATCACAGGACTCTGGGTTATTTGCCAGCATCATCCCAAGCTGACACCCTCCTTAATCCGGTTCTTCTCTCATTGTTCCTCCTCCAGAGCAACAGCAAACGCAACAAGGAACTTCACTGTTCATCTCATTTGGGAGGTAAGCAAGCTCTCCCTCATACCTGTTTTCTCCAAGGATGGGACTGACTGGAGGAGAGCACAGGGATAGAGAGGGCCACACTGAGCAAAGAAGCCAGGTTCTACAGGAGACATTCATACAATGTCGATACTAAAGGGCAGAGCAGGCGAGCTTGAGGAGGAGGGATAAACAAGAAGAAAGGCCAGGGAGCAGTTCATCCTCCGTGATCCCTTAGCAAACTCCTGAAAGTCCTCAACTTGACTAACCTACAGCTGGGAGTCCCCAGGGTCAGAACCAGCAAGCACAAGTGTGTATCAGTCTCCACTTGCAATTGATACTGAGTCTTTAGACATGTCTACTCGTCCTTAGCAACCAGGTGTAGAGACAAAGGTGCACATTAGCTTAAGTGCTCCACAGATACTGCATCTAAGAACAACTGAAATCCAGAAAGAATGAGAGTGTTCTCGCTCTTGACTTTTTCTCAGTCTCTCCCAGGGTGTGTGTGTGTGTGCAGGTGCATGAGGGAGAGGAGGTGAGACATCCTGGCCAGGTGCTGGGTCACCACCACCATCTCCTCCTGTCCATTGTGATTTCCCTATAGTCATTTCATAACAGGACTAGAGAAAGCCACCAGCCTACTCTCCTCCAGGGCTGACAATGTAAAGATCAAAAGAGAGAAGGTGATAAGAAGGCAGCAGACAAATGCAAGAGATTATGACCCTCCTAATCAGTAAAACAGGGCCTCCCCACCTTCAGTCCTGGCGTCCTCACCCTGCCAGCAGGGCCTCGGCTGTACCTCCCACAGCCGCTCAATTTAGAGATCCTGCGGAGGAGTCCCCGCTGATCCCTAGAGACCCACGAGGCTATTTCCAGCTCTCCGGTTGTCTCCTCTCTGCCAGGATTTGTGATTCAAAGCAACTGAGGAGGCCTGGTGGCTGCTTTTCTCTGGCCTCTTTAGAGGTTATGGGTCAGTACCTGCCCCCAAACCTCCTCCCTCAACCAGAAGCACAGAGCTCCACAGTCTGCGGCCCAGCCTCATAGACCATCTCTGACCTCCCTCAACCTAATGAAGGAAAAAGGGTCCCTCCGTGACTTCTACAAGGTCACACGCAGGATGCTGGCAAAAGCCACAAGAAACCCAGGCTTCCTGACTCATGATCCTGGGCTCTTCTATCTCAACCTTGAATGTTACTTTTATTGGTGAGTAAACCAAACCCAAAAAATAACTCTGATACTCAGACCTAGTACTAATGTCAACTGACCTAAACCAGGTCAGGAAAAACAGTGATTAGTGCACATATATCTTTGAGTGCTCACTTCTCTCCTGCCACCTCCTCTTCCAGCATTTGATGCCATTCTCTAGACCCCGATTTTGGAGTCCTCCACCTGCCCTGCAACACGTTAGGAGGAAAGCTGGGCTCCTCCTGGCTGTGTGATTAAGAACAGTTCCCTTAGCCTCTCTGAGTCGCCATTTCCTCATCCATAAATTGAAATAATGAAAACCGGGCCTGGACTATACCTCTAAGATCAAACATACAGCTGGGCTTTGCAGATTAGAAAGGGCTATGGGATGCCAGTTATGTTTATTTGAAACCTTTTCTTAAAGCTACTTTCACTCAAATGGTGAAATTCCTTCTAAGAACCAGGAAAAGCCACCATGGTCACGTCGGTTCTGCTATAGGTGATGCTGCTCTGGCCACTTCATTCAAGTGAAGATTTGGCACTGGGTTAACAGACGGAGAAAGTCCCTGTTGTTCAAGCTGGTGAGCAGCCTCTTCTCTCAGAGGAGTAGAAGATCTAGGAATGAGGAGTAGGAAGGACGAGGTAGGTGAAGGCTTGAGAAGAATAAAAACTGGAGAGTTGGGGTGGCCCTAGAGGACCCTGAAATATCTCTTCCAGTCCCTCTGCTGGTTGCCCATCAAGGTCTTATTGATTCTTTTTCTGGCTTCAGACCTGGGTGCCTGGGTCAAGCCCACTCTGTTATTTTGAAGCAGGAAATTATTGACCCGTAACACAAGCCCATAATAAATAGCCTCATGTAATAAAATGCAAGCCCTCCACAGAGCCCTGCATTTGGAAAACAGTGAGGCATGTGCAAGTTGCTGCCCAGAATATATTTGGTATCTGGCTGCCCCCTCCCCTTCTTCTGCAGAACAGGACATGGTCCAGGCAGGACAGCCCACAGCCTGGCAGGAACCGGACTCAGCCCCTCACCCACAGACTGACTGCTCAGCACGGCCTGTCAGCATTTGTCCTTACATTTCATGTTCAGTACCTTCTGATGAGGTGCTGAAGTTAGCACATTTAAAAACATGGTGTAAAAACAGAGCAGACAGCAGAACAGCCTGCAAAATAAGCAGGTCACTATCATTACCCGGGGTAAGGAGGTGCCCCTGGAATGCCTGTGGCACAGCCTCTCCAATGTCCAAAGCTGGAGAGCCACAGGCAGGAAATGCTGGGTACCATGGTGCATGAAGGGCCTGAGCTGGAGGGGCAAGGATGCCATCCCAGGCAGAGCTGAGCTTAGCTATAGGGATGAGCCATGTCCGCTGGTCCAGTATGGGTCTTGAGGAGGCTCTGTGGAATCTGGCTTTTGAGGTAAGGAGAGAGGGCAGAGAGCAGCTCTCCTGGGATTCAGGCCCCAGCTGAAACTTCCAGAAGTGTCCCAGGAGCCATGGAAACTCCTGGCCAGTTTGACTGTAGCAATAGGACCGTTTTTGCCTGTCCAAACTTCTTGGCTGTCCCTCTTGTGTGATCCCTGATGAGGATGAACAGTAACTGCTGCCTCATGTCTTCTAAGCAGCCTCTAGGTAAGCCTCAGGCAGGGAAGCAGTTAATGTGGGTATGGTCTGGGAGGGACCGGAAGGCCCCATTCCCTCAGAAGTCTATTTTCAAAAGCTTGAAGTCCTTTCATTAGTGTTTCATCCTTTTTGCAGCAAGTTTACTCTCTGCTAGTTAAAATGTAAACCCTTCTGAACAAGGGAACAGTGCCAGACCCTCCACAGCTCAGTATGACTGAGTTTCTGATGGGTCACGTGACTGGGCATGTCCAGGGCAGGAGCAAGAAGGGCAAAAGCCCTGGGCCTGAAGGGGCCAAGGGAGTGTAAATTTGGGGGAAGAAGGAGGCTCCATGGGAAAGAACCTGAAGAAGAGGACAGAGCAAAGATTGTAGAAGCTTAGCACAATGGAGCATGAAATTCTGAGTCAGAAGATCAGGGTTCAACTCCCAGTTCTACCTCTTATTGAGCTGCTGTTTCTATGAGCCTGTTTCATCATTTATATTGAGATTAATTTTGCCTACCTCGCTTTCCTGCCTCCCAGGGTTGTCATGGGGACACGATTAGATGGCAAACATGGAAGTGTTTTGTAAAGTGTGAACAGCTCACCAGTGTCAGCAGTGGTTATTTGTCAGCTCCCCCCTCAGTCCCCCCAATCCACCTTCCGCCCCTCTGCTGGTTCCTGCACACGGCGGCTGTTGGCAGAGTGACAGACCTGCTGACTGGGCTTCTGGTAGAGATTGCAAACAGTACTCCACCTCCTGCATCTCACCAACCTTGCAGCATCAGCATCCCCCTGACACCACAGGCTGCCAGCCTCAAGCCTTCATGAAAACCAACGAGTGGAGCCCCCCAGTGTCAAATCTGGGAGGCCGTGCCCAGGGCCAGCAGGCGCTGAGTGGAGTTGTTGCTGTGCAAAACAGGAGGGGTGACAGAAGGGAGCTCTGGGGGGCGTAAATGCCTTGGACCCAAGCCCTCCCTCTCCAAAGGGCTTGATCTATGTCTCCCTGTGGCAATGGCTGGAGAACAGAGCCAGGTTGCCAGTGCTTGATGCTGGGGAAAGGAGGGAATTTGCCAAACAGAACTCTGGAACTAGTCACATTTGCCGTCTTTAGGAAAGAAGAAATGTGTCTCAAACCCTCTCTAGGCCCAGCCCAGGGCTGATCAGAGGGACAGGGGGCAAATGGAGTCTTTTCTCCCCTGGGTGCTCCTCTGGAGTTGTCTCCCACAGGCAGATTTGCAAAGTCGGGAAAACCCACCTCCAGCACCCCTGAACCACACTAGCCAGGCATATATGGGCACACATATAGAGAGTGATTTTGTTTTGTTTTATCACCTCTAATGTTACTTCCTGCCCCTGAACACCCGCTGAAACTCTGAACAAGTCCAGGATATCATCTCATACCCATGATACCTTCCACTCTACACCCCTCTAAACACACACGCACCCCAACATGTGTTGGGTCCATAAGAGAATCCTCTGGCTCTCTCAAGACTCCAATCTGGCAACATAGTCCGTTAAAAGAAAAATCCAGTTTAGTGGGTTTATCTGAGGAATGCAATGATTTAATTATTTAATCCATCTGGAATTTATTCTTATATTCGCTATGCAGTAAAAATAGAGAAAAGATGGAAAGCAACCCAATTGGTAGTAAGACGACACTTTTACCCAGATATAAAACAAACAGAAAATACTCCACTTATTTCCCCTATGGACATCAGTTTAAAAACCTTTGTAAATCACTTGCCCCCCAAATTCAATACTATACCAGTAATGCAAGCAGCCTTCTACAAAGATGGTTGTGTGTTTTCTCTTGGGCACGGAGGGTAGATGTAGAGAAAAAAAGAAGTTGAGTAAATACCAGAATATATTAAGAGTTTCTTCAAGTGTCTGGTATGGAGCAAGCAGCCTAGAGGTCTTGGGGTCACTGCTGACCTCCTGCAGAAAGACCAAGAAGCCCTGCAGAGTTTGGGAAGTGGGGAACGAGAAGCTGACGCA
Organism: Macrotus californicus; assembly: GCA_007922815.1. NCBI lineage: Eukaryota > Metazoa > Chordata > Mammalia > Chiroptera > Phyllostomidae > Macrotus > Macrotus californicus. Next base: position 23,772 of record VMDR010002642.1, read on the forward strand.
GCGCTCATTCCGATCATGCTGATCAGCGTGGCTGTCAGGAGAGATAAGCTCTGAAAAGATTCCTATGATGGGAGAAGCAGAGCTCCAAATAATGCTCTGTTGGGCTGGGTCAGGGAGCAGTTCCTTGGTCACTTGCCTGGGCCACACAACACCCTGCTGACTGACAGCTGCCTCTACTCTCCCCTTCAACCCATTCTCCACACCACCCTTGGTGTGAGCTTCTCACGTCAATGCTAGGATTCCTGTTTCAGTAGCTCTCTGTCACCTACACAAGCACGTCAAATGATTTTACAGCACAAGTCTTGGCCTAGTGGGAACATCATGTCCTCAACGTGCCTCCCACCCTTACCTACCCAACACAGGTCAAACTCCTTAGCGAAGCACAGCAGGCCTTCAGGATCTGGCCTCTGCGCTCCTCTAGGGTCACCTTTCACCACCCCTCTCTTGCACTCAGCCTTCTAATCTTATCAAACCATTTTCAGTTTCTTGAACATGTCCTCTCTCTCATCTGCCTTGCCATATACAATTCTTTGGACTGGCATTCCAGCCTGAATTAAACGTTCCTTCTCTCTGCTGTTGGTAGTAGCAACTGTCTGGTCTCAACATCCATCATGATACTTATGCAATGCAACTGGCTGTTTCCCCGCTAGTGTGAGAAGCCTCCAAGTGCATGTTTTATCTGGTTTTGTAAGCCCAGCTCTCGCACAGTGTGTGAAACATGCAGATGCTCAATATAGTCTGACATAATTTATTGCATCCAACATAGTATACTGTAATGTAGTATATTAGGGAAGATAGGGTGATGTTGACTGCCAACAGGCATAGACTCAAAGAACTTAGACCTTGACAGGAAAACATTTTTTTAGAGATGTGACAGTGAAAAGGTTAATCCAAACAGGAAATCCCATTGTAGCCCTGCTACTGTCATTCAGTTTAGCCATTTCTTTCATTCATTCATTCTTAAACAAAATGTATTGCTTACTCTGTCAGTCAGGATCAATTAGGTTTTGCTGCAATAATAAATTGTTTCAAAAACCTCAAGAGTTTAAAACAACAAGAGTTTGTCACTTAGGCAACATCTCCAACATGGGCTAGTAAGGGTGGAATACTCTACATTCTCTGAGAAAGAGTCCACATCTCCTGCTTCACCATCTGGAGCACACAGCCTTCTTGTTGGCAGGGGAAGAGACAGGTGGGGCCACACACACTAGTTCTCCTATGTTTCAATCCAGAGTGACACACATCACCTCTGCTCCCCAGCTCATTGATCAGATTAGTTACATGGCACCACTAACAGCAAGGAGGCTGGGAAACATGGGAGCTAAGAGCAAATGCCTGGTGAGTGTACTTGCGCTGCCACAAGCAATATGTCCCAAATATTGAACTAAGCCCCAAGGACACTGTAAGTAAATATGTACTCCCATTTCTTCCCCCAGGAGTTCATAGCCAAGTAGATAATAAGAGGTTTAAGGAGATACATAAAATTATAAGGCAGAATATGCTGCCAGGCTTCTATACTACAGTAATTTTCCCAGTCATGAGCCCACATCAGTGAGCCAAGGTTCAGAATCAGGTCCAGGCACTAATTTAGCCTTTTCAATAGAATGCCCCTATCTGTGCACTAAGGCACACTATTATAGGGACTGTCCTTTCCATCACGTTGGCTGGATGCTGAGAAGTCTTCAGCCTCCTTTTCCCCCTTTGGAGAGAGGGTTCTGTTTTGATTCCTCACCTTCTCCTCCCATCCCTTCTTCTCCAGGCAAGCTCTGTTGTCCTTTCTCAGGAATTTGCATCTTGCCTCTGTCTCTACTCAAGGAAGCTGACAGTCTAATATAAAACCAAAGTTTCACATTATCTTGAGAGGCTGAGAATAAAACCAAATTTCCCTCTAAACTCAAAGATATCCAAACAGAAAGTCAAAAGCACCATAAAAAAATATAAACATTTTCTTGCTGTGAATCATGTTATCTGCACTGAGGCACATGGCCCAATGACGAAGTGCAAAGGTTTGTTTTCTGTCTTTCCTTTTTTATTCTCCACACAGCCTCCCTTTTCCACCCTCTGCCAATAGTCTGGTGACCTTCTGTCATTGTGAGTTATTCAGGCTCTCCATCCCTGTCTGTACCTTCCAGACAGCCTCTTGCTTCACACCCAGATAACCCTTCCCTTCCACCCAATAAAAACCACCTGTCCTGAATCCCCTTTCTCCTCAGATGACCTGTGCACAAAAAGAACCAAGAGTGCTGGCCTGGCCAACTGGTCGAACACCGAGAGGTACCAGATTATTTGTAGGGTCTCAGGGCCCAGGGCAAGAAGAGGGAGGTCTGGCTAAGCCAAGTAGCCAGCTGGCTCTCTTGGCTGGATGTTACTGTCAGCTCTCTATCATGCACTGGTCGGGGATATGCATGTACTTGGAAGACATAGAGTGAGAAGAATAAAGACCACAGAGGGGCCGCCTTGTGTTTCTCGCATATTAGCAGCAAACACAAGTGGGCTGTGTGATCAAGAGCCATGAATAAAGTAGGTTTTTCTAGTTCCAACTTCCTCTCTAAACTTTCTCCCTTTCCCTGTGCTTCAGAGACACATTTAATTTGTTACCTGCCAATGGATGATTGCATTTTTAGAAAGAACTGCTCAGAAAGGACTACAGATAATACAAAGGAAGGGACACTAGCAACTGAATTTCAGGCTTCTGTGGTTATGTCAGTGAGAGATATATTTTCATAAATGGGGAAAACTCAATAAGTCTAAAATCCTACTGCACAGACAAGGCAGCTAACCTTGACCCGTCATGTGACATACCTAACATATCCACCGAATACAAAGCCATGCAAGTAGTATTTTGCTATAGTACAAAGTGAAGAGACAATTCATGGTGAGCTTACGACTTCGGCAAGGAGAAAGTTGAAGCCAGCTAATGCAGATTTTCAAAGAGCAAATATAAAAGCTGATAGTGCTTAAAATCCACTGTCCAAGTGAATAGTGAGGTGAAAGGAAAATAATGCACATAGCACTTAAAAAGCTACTCAGCGTTTCTGACTTAAACCTCTTCTGAAGAATATTAATGTTGGATGAGGCCTTAGAAGTTATCTGGTCAAATGCCCAGTCAGCACAGGAATGAATCCCCTTTCTAACATCCATGGGATATGGTCATTCAACCTGTCTTGATAACACTCAGAAGTGGGTGTTCATTGCCTTGTAAGCCCCCTATTCCCCTGGAGAGTCATTCCAATTGATTAATTAAACAGTTACTAGTACCAACACCTAGGCCTCTAACTTGGTAATCCTTAACCCTTTGAGATGCTCAGGTAAACACTGAATCCCTAAAACACTATCAGAGATGGCATGATTGTCAGGGAGGCCTGAGAACAGGTTTGTCACCATTTCCCCAGTAGCCTCCCAGAAGCCGATCTCCCCCATCAGTCATGTGTGTTCAGTATCAGCCATTCTTTCCATGGCAGTTTAGTTTTTCTCCCCCCTCCCCCCTCATAGACGCTAGCTCCATGTGCTACAAAGAGACACTTAAATGCAAGGACCGCACCGCAGTCTAGGACCAGTCTCCCCCAGCAAGGCAGCTCTCCTGCTCCACAAGCTCACTCAGGGACTCAGGTCCCTTCCCCTTTGTAGCTCTGCATGGACACAGCTTAGCTGCCACTCGCTCAGCTTTTCAGCATGCAGGGATGGAGCAGAGACTCCAGGGGCAGCAGTTTTCATTTAGGCAGGTGAAGCAGAAATTGGCACACGTTAATCCCACTCATGTTGCACTGGTGAGAATTTAGTCACAAGGCCCTGCCTCACTGCTAGAAAATGAGAGAGCAATGTGACTTCTAGTGACACAGACACGTGCCCAGGAAGAAACAGATTTTGAAGCTTTGGAGGGACAATTATCAGACTTCCACATATTCTATGCCCTTCTTCCTTTTTCCTTCTTTTTCTTTCCCACATCTTCTTTTATTCCCTTATTCACTTCTTTCTTACTCTCTGAACTATACATAATGTAGACAACTGTACTTGATCAGCAATACAATAAATAATAACAAAAGAAAATGTATAATTTTGTGCATGTGTATAGAGTATATATGTATGTATGCATACACACATATATACACATGTACATACAGGAAAAGCATGTGAGTATATGTATATGTATGCTCTTCCATATACATACATACACACACACACACACATGCATGCACACAGAGGTACCTGCAGCCTGTGTAGAAGGAATACCACCCACGCAGAACCACCTAGGGTTCATCTCTTTCTTGTTTCAGTCCTGTGGTTTTGTCTTTCAAGCAGGCCTCCCTTCCCCCAGGTTCCAGGTGCAAAGGAGGTGGGGCTTCTGTCAGCTCTAAGCTTTGTGCTCAGCTGGTGAGTGAATGGGCTCAGACCTACTTCATTGCTAAAGGAGGAAATGAACGCAAAGGGAAGTGCCTTCTCTCTCCGCATCTGCACTCACTCTCTCCTTCGTCATCAGCTTGGCTTGACCTCCCTGCTACTCACCCCAACAACAACCAGGCACAACCTTCTGATTGAATCTGCTTGTGCTTTTAGGAGCCTAATTCTTAAGGTCAAATAGCAGTTCCTACCACTGAAATATCAGAAAAGAAATAGACAATGGATTGCCAAACAGAGGGATTAGAGAATCCAAAGTTGGAAATTCAGGCAGTAGGAAATAAATTGGTCATGTTCCAGCTATTATGCATGCAACAAATGTCTGAAATATTTTTTAAAGTTGTTTTGGAGGGTAGTAGGGAATGGAGTACAAAGATGACTCCTTTTTAAATTCTCCAAAATGTTACCTGCATAGAGAATGAACAAATGTCAGGGACAGGCACATCTTGGACTGAACTTCAAATGAACTGATGGCAGGCCTTACCGTTCTGAAAATATAGAAATTGAAAGCTGCCAGGGCTCAGAGCAGACCATGCATTTGCATTCAATTTAAATAATGTGCAACAATCTTTGGTTGGATGGGGAGTTTTTAGCCTTGTCAGAGAACTTTGGAAGTAGCTAGAGTGAGACTGCCAAGGATATCCATGGGCCTTTGGAACCCAATGCCTACAGGGAGATGGTCCCAGGTATATCGAGAGGGGTCTTCTACATTCCCGTGGCAAACCAGGTGCCCCTGTCAGAAACTTTCTCCCGGTGCACCTGGTCCAAAGGCTAGTCCTTTCTGGTGTTTGAATTATAAGACAGACTCTCCTCCGACCATCTGCCAGGGTAGTTCAGCTGCTGAAATTCACATTTTTTACAGAGCAGTTCCTAACGTTTAGGGCCTAGGGCTTGGCCACAGCATGAGGCCTCCCTGTACTGATTGTCTAGGCCCACCTACATGAACCAAATGGAAGCCCTGACAGAGATGAGGGTAAGCCTGCGAAACATACAGTCAGTTGTGTAAGGAAAATCCCATGCCATCACCACCATACAGTGCACGGTCAGGCAACATCTGCTCTGGAGGGTCCGCTCTTTGAAAAAATGCCCTTATGGGTCTGTGGCCAGGCTAGATGGAATTCTCCAAACAAGGATCCTACATACAGGGTATGTGAAGCAAATAACCCCTATCATTACCAAACCCAATTTATGACTTGCCAGAGTTAACTAAGGTAAGGTTATTTAAATAACCCAGGCGAGGGGAAAGACAGTATTACTCTCATTTCTGATGCATGCTAAGGGCAGTGTGGTGTTGTTTTGTGTATACCCTGATGGCTATACAACACAAACCTCCTCAAATGGCTTAAAAATACTTCCTAATATAGTGGCCCCACAGTTGTTCGGAAGGTTTGGATAAATACGGTTTCTGTTAGGAGTATGCCTGGAACAAGACAAACATCCCTTGTCCCCAGAGAAAATTATTTCTATCGATAAATTGACTCTGGTGGCAGGTTAAAGATGGATGCAAAATATGCAATATGTCTCCCCTGGAGTGATGGTGTCAGTGTCCCCTCCTCTTGAATCTGTGTGGCCTGTGGCTACTCTGACAATAAAGTATGGTGGGAGTGATGCTACTGTGAGGATTGGCAGCTTCACTTTGGTCTCTGGGACCTGAAGTGGACGGTCCAACTCTATTAACAGAGAGATCACATGTAGATGCCCTGAGATACATAGAGATGGACAGGGGCCAGGTGATCCCAGAGGTCTATGCCAAGGCACCAGGTATGTGAGTGAGATCAGGTCAGCTGCTCCAGGCCACCTGCTAGCTGAGTACCACTCAGTGACCCCAGCTGGTTCCCCAGAGAGCAGGACAACTGTCCAGCTAAGCCCTGCCCAAATTCTTAACCCACAGTTAGTTATACAAACTGGTCATTGTTTGAAATCCATTATGTTTTAGAGGAACTTTTTACACAGCAATAGATAACCCCAAAAACCATACGTATGATGATAAAACTGAAATAGCAAAGAGTGATAAATTATGAACGTCCGGCAATCACAGGGACCAGATTTTTCTACTTTCAGAGCACAGGGAATGATCTGATCAGTTTAGGAGAGCCAGAGAAAACTGTCCCCCCAAATCAGATATATTGATCATGAAAGCTAAAACACATAGCACTGAAGTGTAGGTGCTCAGTAAGGAAATGCAAATCCATGAACAACTCTAGGTCCTGCCACGTGAGTCCTCTGTGACTGCAGGCAACACAACCCTCACCCATACTCACTGGGGCTTGCAATTTTCCCACCCCGAACTCCCCAGAGCACCAGGCATCCACCTGCCTTCTTTAAGACACAGCCAGCCAGGGACTCCTCCTTTGTTTCTAGGGGAAGGGCCATGGAGACTAGCCGTTATTGGCCTTTTCAGTGATAAGCCAGCAGGCATATCAGAGTGAACCGGAGAATGGCGGTAGAAGGCTGTTTGATCAGAGTGGAATTATAGCAGTTCATTTTCTAAAGTGCCAGGAGACCCAGGGATGAACCTTTGGGTAGAAATGTAAACCACAACTGCGGCACCTACATGGAGATGCAATTCATCAAGGGGCACGGAGGGTCTGTCAACAAGAAGGGCTCCCTATTTCCTGCTGATAGACAAAAGCAATCTCACCGCCTCTGCAGGGAACTCCTTAGACCACTGAACTCCTTCCACGCTGTGGCTGTCTGCAGGGAGCCCTACCACCTAGCCTTTTCCCAGAGTCAGGGTGCTGCATGCATTATCAGGGGCTTGCAGAGCAGAGGTGCAATGGGGACTGTGGTATTTGTGCCCCCCATATTTCCCCTAATCAAACGTGGGGATAGTTTGAAGTGAGGATAGTTGGGGTACGAGTGAGACACAATTCTGTCTCTTCTTACTTTCTAATTGAGATGTAACTCAGAAATAGTCTTAGGAGTAAGAAGGCTGCTTTTGCTTCCTGGCAATTTGGGGCCGGCAGGCTGTTGATGACCAAGGTGAGAAATGAGGCAAAGTGACAGGCACCAGCCAGGACACTGCTCAGCCTCCTCCCACCCTGGTGACCCCACAGAGCCCACAGCGCCCAACAGTGGAGCACCAGCTTAGATTTCCCCTGCCTTCGTCCCTCCTCTTACCATCCTTAGCTGGATCCCTGCTCACATGCGCTCCCTCCACAAACCCTCAGACTCCTCCTCCCAGCTCCCAGGTTCTAACTGGGTAGGGGATGGGCAGTCAGAATTCCCTGTCAGGACACAGGGAGCTGTACTGCAGAGCTCGCTCTGCATCAGATCTGATCTAACTTGCACATATTCTGGAAAGTTCCATTAAAAAGAGCAACTGCATGTTCTTCTTCAGGTTTTCCTGCCTAAAATGTACACTCTGGGGATTCTGGTTAATTTCTGACAAGCACCCTGCCTTCACTTGAAAGTTTTCCAGAGGTATCTGAAGTCTGTCTGCTTTTCCCACCTCCCCTTCCCATCCCTGGCCATAAATACCCTGCTTGAAGTCTGGGATACCTTTTTGAGAAAGCTTGTGACAGAGTAACCCTCTGGCCTTGTATTTCACCTAGGGACACCCTCCCCACCCCACAGCCCTTCCACACAAGACCTGTGTGGAGTGGAGGCAGCGCCCCCTCTAGTGGCCAGTGCCCACGGGCTCTGACTTGCCCAAAGCTACTGGGGAGAACATGCTACCTCTTTTTAGGGGTTAACTCAGGCCCCAGACTCTAAAGAAGAAAAAAAAATACTTCCTTTCAGTTTTTTGAAAATAAATCCTGTCTCTGTTCAATGCAAAGGATGCCCTGGGGTACTTCAGAAAATGAGTTTCCATCTCCCCCGCTCCCCTCCCTGCCCTCCAGTATTGGGGTCAAAAGTATTGCCTTCTCTGGTCCCCCGTATCTCCATTTTGCACATGGGAAAAATAATCTTTCCTGCTGCCGTTATCTGGGATAACCCACCCAGAGAGGAAGTATTCTCTGTCCTTCTAGTTCTTCAACTTCATTCTCTGCTTAAAACTCTTCTGAAACCAGGATAAAATTGTCACACTGAAAGTATTTTCCCGTCCTTGGTCCACTCCCTACCAGAAGGAGTAAGCATCAGGGAAGGAGAGTCTTAAGAAGACTTGTAAGTGTTCCATGTGTTGTATGGTACGATTACACCCACCCAACCCCACCCCACCCCAGCTCCTAGGTTCTAACCAGGTGGGTAAAGAGTGATCCAAATTCCTTCTGGGTGTGGAGTTATAAGCAGGCCCGTATTTATTTGGGTTCGCTCTTCAGGTGTTTCCCACTGCCTCTACAGTGAAGCTAGATGCTTCAAGGTGCCTCCCCACTGCAGGCCTGCACCAGTAGGACCAGCCCACTCTCCAGCCTCCTCCCTCTCCATTGCCTTCTCTTTCCTGCAAACGAGAAGCTACAAGAAGATTCCTGAGGAACAAAGAACCCTCTCTATTCCTCCTAGTTCCACATCTGTGGCTGCTCAAACTCATCCCCATGTTCTGTCCTGCTTCCCACTGAGTGCTCCCGAATGGCACCCTTGCCCCCAGATTTTCCCTGCATCTTCACACTGGCTGAGGGCCCTCTAATGTGCACCTACTAAATACCATAGCACCTACCACCCTCTACTACAACTGCCAGGTTATCTGTCCATTCAGGTGAATGTGGGAAATGTCATAGATTCAAGGGCCAGACAGGAACCTCACAAACTCACTTAGTCCAGATAAAGATTCACTAATTTTCTTTAAAGAACTTACAGAGAAATAAAATCTACAACTTCCTACCATAATACACTATATGCCTCATAATCTGTCAACCCCTGTAACTCCTTAATGGTCAGCCTCAACTCATATTATTTCAAAAAAAAAAGACCATTATTCAAGAATAGAGGTATTTTGAAGTATTGAAGGTCATGATTTAGCTCCACTCTTTCTACCACCAGGTCTTCTGTTATTCAGACAAAATTATCTTAAGTCCTTGCAACTCTCTTTTTGGAGATATACAAATTAGAGACATCTTCATAGATTTTTTTATTTTGGAAAGTTTTACCTAAGGATAATGTACCTTCAAAATTTCCTTTATCTTGGCACTCTCCCACAAGAGTCATCTGGAAAATATAATTGTTTAATGAATGTGAGCAATAAGGATAGTCCTCAGGCCAATGCTTTGGAGTGGGTAGAGGAATGAGGATGGAGATCAGGAGTCTTTCTTCTTGGTGAACACAGAGAAGAAAAGCCTGTGAAATAAAGGAATTTGATTGACAGGTTTCTGGGAATGATCTGCTGTCCTCTGTGCTGATGTTTTGGGTTCCACTTACTCTAACTTTCAATGATTCAGGCAAGGACTAAATTCTGCCTAAATCATGTCAACTAAGGTATGGGTCTAATCTAGCTACTCAGTCTAGCTAAGTGGACCCCATTGAACAATTCTGTTTACAAAGTCATATATCTAACAAACCAGGGGTATAACTGAAAACAGTCATGTTTAGTCATTCATTAGATTCTTCAGAAAGCTGCTTCATGATTTAAAATGTCACAAACCTGAGTTGTGGTCTTGGCCCTGGTGGAGTTCTTCCCACAACAGATGACTCGGGGCAAGCTCTCTGAGGAAGGATATTATAATAGATTTCTTTATAATAGTTTTGAGATGCTGTGAGAGGTTAGATATTGATGAAAGTTACTTGATCTCTACTGCTGGACGAAATCTCCTTGAATGCTACTTGTCAGAGAGCCTAAGGTTTGTGGTTGGGAAAGTCAAGAAGCCAGGATTCTATGTTCTGGCCCATTGAAGAATAAGCAAAGTATAAAATAGGTGGGCAGCCTTTTCACATGTACTTTCCATGGCAGAGATTTGGAGTTGAAAACTGGAGACAACATGGCTTGGTGACCACATCATAAAAGTTACTTCAGTGAAATGTAAATATACCTCCTTGGTTCACACATATGCGTGCCATGCACATAGACACACACACAGGGATGGAATGAGTCAGGAGCTTTGTTGTCAAAATCAAGGGAGTATGTGGTGCTTTGTGGAACCAAGAAAATCCAAAGCAGAGCAGATGCCTGCCATTCTGAGGGACACCCTGGAAACTGAGAGGGGGAGGAGTGGGGTCTAGGGACGAGGAGTGTGTCCCTCAGAAGCAGAAGACAAGCTCCAGAGCCTGTTGTTTGGGGTTTACCGAGACATTTGCCTGGAGGAAGACTTGCATTCCTGTGGCATGTGCTTTCTTGCATCTTTCTCACTCAAGCAGCCTCTTCTGCCTCGAGGGAGGGATAAGACTTCACAGGAGGGGACTCCAACAATTCTGAGGGATCTTGTGAGCAGATTCCTTCCATGGGGCATAAATGCACAGCACTGAGGGGAGTGAGAATCCCCCAGCTAATGGTAAGATTATTTTCTGACCCTTTTTATTCAGGTAGCTATTAAGGCCAGTCATTACAGGTGACAATTCTTATCTAGACTTTTCTTCCCTAGTATAAAGATATGGTGTCCTTTGTTAGTTATCCTGGGGTAATTTTTACACAGTATTTTTTCACTAGGGAAAAATCAGTGACACATTTGCAAATGAAAAGCTCATATACTCTCTCTCTCTCTCTCTCACACACACAAACACACACACACACACACACACACACACACACACACACACACAATGGACTGGGTTTTGATTCGTTATAGTCAACCAAGAAAGCTGCTGTGTATTTATTTCTTTGGACATCCCCAACTGAGCTGGAATGGAGTGGATGGCCTACAAGGCACTATTTCATTCAGGTGGATTCAGCCAATAATTGTTCTGTGGTTTCTGACTAATTCCATCCCTCCCTTTGGTGCAGCGCAACCTTTCAAGGAGAGAGAGGTTTGAGGGTTAGTTGGCAGCTTCAGAACTTCCATTTGCTTAAAAATGTAGAGACACCACCTATATTCAAAAAAAAAAAAAAGGAAAAAGAAAGAAAGAAAAATAAATGAAAGAGAGTTACAAATTCTGTTGCTCCAGGGAAGTACAGTCATCCAAGCACACACATTTCATGCAAGAATGTCCCTGGCTGAGCTACTTCTTCAAGTCAGGTACAGGAACAAAGCTTCTCATTTGGGTACCCAGATGCTTGATTTAAAGGCCCCATGAGAGAAAATATCAGATATCAGCATGGGAACAAAGGAGGTCTACGGAAATGATGAAGACCAAGTACCTGATGCTGAACTATACTTTTAAATGTGTTGCGGTTCCTTACAAAAGTATACATTCTGAGTAAATTCTGAACTAAACCTAATATAGATGTCAAGCTGTGGTTAGTGGCTGCCATATTCAGTAGTTAATCTCCAGTACGGGCCAGAACGATCACATCTATATTTGGTTGGCTAGTATCAACATTAGCTGCTAATATCAGTAATATCTGACTCCACAGATTTGTAAGTCGTTTGGGTTAATATGCAAATTGGTCAACTACTACTAATAGTATTTATTGAGTGTTTCTATGTAGCATTATATGACAATGTATTTTGCTTGCATTGTCTTATTTAATTCTTACATCTCTATAAGGTAGGCACTAATATTATTTCGATTGCATAACTGAGGCTTCAAGAGGTTAAGTAATTTGCCAGGGACACAGAGAGTTAGTTTCACACCAGGTGGTGTGACTCCACAGCAGAGCCTGATTCCTAAACTTTAAGTTATGCTGACATTTGTCAGAAACTGCAGCAACAATTCTTGAAGTAATTATGCCTGCCTCTCCTATGGCTCTAATTAGACTGTAAGTTTTCCTGAAGGTAGATGTCAGCTTCTCGTTTTCTTTGATTTCCCTCAAAATACTTAGCATAGAACTGTGCACAGAGTAAGTTAAATAACATTGACTCATTAGCTAACTCAGGGAAGTTGGCCAACAGTTAACTCTTATCTCCTGCCATCTTGCTAAGTGTTTGGCAGCTCTGCTCCACCCTCAATTGCTGATTAAGTCTGTTAAAATGTTAAAGAGAGGTTTGGAAACAGGATTGTGTGTTGATAATTATTTTTCCTGAATCAATGGTAATATTGAAAGGGAAAGAGGTAGGAGTGAGTTGCTACGTGAAAGAAAAACAGTAAGGGGAATCTTCTTAAAAGTAAAGAAGGAAAGGAGAGAGTGAGAAAGTAGGAGAATTAAAACAAACCCCTGATAGAGAAGGGCAGTTCAGGAAGAACTATCTAACTATGGTATGTTTATATTGCTGCATTTTAAGTATTTGATATTGATATTTAAGCATTTGATACACAGCCTTATAAAGTTTTATTTGGATAACTTGCACTTACAACAACTTGGCTCTGAATCTAGCCAAAGGAATAAAAACATAGCAAACAAATTTAAGAAATCTGGGGAGGGAACTATGGAGTCAGTGGGTGGTTCAAAAAAAGCTCACAGTAAAGGCTGGTGAGACGCATTCACCACCCAGCCCCTTCCCTCTCTCATAAAGAGCTCCTTTTCTACATGGGGCCTGAATCATTTGGCAAAGCACTTGGCTGCCCTCTGCCCAAAGCACTCTGCTTGGCCATATTTTCTTGAAGACATTATAAGATAGTGGTCACAAACATATAAACGTCAACTAGAAAGTCAGTAAATAAGTATTTATTGAGTGCCTGCTTTCTCTTAGCCTGGGAAGATCTAAAAGATATGTATTATGATATCTTCCATATAATTTAGTTGGAAAGGCTATAAAACAAGGGTGGCAAATGGTACACACACTGGCCTTGTCTCTGCTTGTCTTTGTGGCAGATGTCCTAAACCAACCACGACCCGCACGCTCACCAAATCAGAACGCTGCCTCAGAATCATTCTCGTTAACAGGACGCCATGCAACCCTTGCCAATCATTCAGGGTTCTCCCAAGAAAGGAAACCTGGTTCCCATTCTTGCCCTGGACCATCACAGGTAGAACGCAGCCATCTAATGCAGTGAGTCACTCTGTGGTAAGCGGGACAGGATAATGGGGACTTCGGAGCACAGGGAGATGGCTCAGGGCCACAGCACACAGACAACTTGACCAACAAAGCAGGACTCCAGCTCCACGTCAGAGGATGGGTGTGGCTGAGGTTAGCCCAAGAAAAGGAGGGCCCACCCATGACAGGAGCAGGGACAAAGGCACAGCAGTGACGCAGGAGGCCCCACGTCCACAGAAGACAGGTAGGACTTGGAGAATAATATATTCATCCCCATCTACCTGACAAAGGACCAAGGGGTCCAGCCCTGGTGGGCGCTGACAGGGAAGATGACTGACTACCTGACAAATATCACTAAACACTGTCAACTAGGGAGAGGCAGGAGGAAAGGCTCATTGCCAGGAAATGGAGTCACATATCACAGCAGAACTCAGGGTCACCAACTTAGAGGAACTGTGAGAAGTGCCAAGTAGAAATCATGAGCTTCCACAATTAATATATGGGAATCTTCTTCACAGTGCTGAATTTTCAGTGGCCAATGTACACAGAAGGGTAAAAGATCACAGGAAAATTAAAATGCCTTGTGATTCTCCATCATGGAGAAGATAAAGCTGCTGAGGGCAGGGTGAAAGGTATTTACAAATGTCCTCAGGAGGTGCCCTGTCACCAGCTGTTTGAATCTTCACTGAGGCTGAATAGAAAGGATTTATCTTATTGCAAGATAGAGTTAGGAAAGACACAAGAAACACTTTACATAGAGTTGTTACACACTGGTTGGATCATCAAGAATAATATGGTGTCTCCTTCACTGGATGTCTTCAAGAACAGAAGTACCCATAAATTTGAGCAATTATTACATATTGTTCTAGCTGCAGGAAGAGAATAAACTAAATAGCCACTGAAAGCTCTTTCCAGGCAGGATGATAAAGCTGTAAACAGCACGTAATCCTAACTAAACAAACCACTGTCTTGGGAAAAGTTCCTTCCATCCGCTATAGGGGTCTAGCATTCTGTCCCTCCTGCCTTGTCCCCAATTCCCAAGCTCTAACTGTCCACTGCTCATATAAGTCTGCCAGAACAGAATATAACCAACTCACTGACATTATATGTTTCCCAAACATCTTTTATTTTGCTTGTTCTGCTAACAACCTAACATTGCAGGCATTGCCACTGCCCGGTGTGAATCAGGCTGCTTTGCTGGAAGTGAAATTAACTGAAAGGAAATAGAACCAATTTGTCCCAATTGGAAAGAGGTGGAAGTTGGTATGGAAAATCTATATGTTCATGGAGATCACTGAAGAAATGGTGTAGGGGACATGGTCGGGAAGCCTTCAACAGGACTGATGAGTTAGGGGATATCATGCTGTTAGTTGAGTGCATGTGGGCACACCCTTCCACCTCTCTAGGGCTCAGTTTACTCACGGGATGACAGATGACCTTCTCAATGTCCCTTTCACATGTATGATTTCACATTTACTATCAAGAAGCATCTAATGCTCAAAGGAAAAGCATCTAGTGCTCAAATGAAATGACGTATGTTTTGAATAGTTATTTTTGGACACACATGTACATACAGACACAACTATTTTTGACCTTACTGTCGCCAAGAAATACTTCATGAAAATATTGAGTTTCTTGAGAGTAAGGACTACCTTGTTCACTCCCTACTTTCACTCCCCAGCACCCACTACAGTGAGAATTCATTCATTCAGTTAATCATTCTTTCATCGTACACTTATTAAGCACCTGTGATTTTTTTCCAGGAACATTAATAAGGACCAAGAATGTAGTGGATTTTTAAAAACTCACATGTAGTTCTTGATGGAATTTAAAATGATCAGACTGAATAAGTCAGCCCACTTTTCCTGTAACAGCATGAATGCGTTAATTCTGGAAACCTTTAGAAGAGTGGTTCTCACACGTCAGCCTACATCAAAAGCACCTGGAGGACTTATTATAGCACAGGATTTCTTATTCAATAGGTCTAGGGGGGAGGGTCTGAGAATTTCCATTTTTAACAAATCCCCAGGTGATGCTGCTGGTGCTGCTGGTCCAGGGACCACACCTTGAACATTGCTGCTCTAGAGCAAAAATTCCCAACCAATGGACCAGAGCCCTAGGCTACTATATGACGTTTTATGAGCAGTAAGTATAATCTACTGGCTGAATAAATAAAAGTAAAACTGCCATTACGTAGGTTTGTTTAAATATTTTGATGTTAAAAAGAAATTCTCACTCTCAAAAAATTTAGGAACCCTTGAACAAAAGCCAGAAAGTCAATCAGGTTTTATCTCTTTTGCCAGCACTGATCTTTTGGCAGAAGTTTCTATAATGTTGTGTTGAGAATGAACATCAACTATAGTTTGATCCCAGATTCAAGAGAGAGTAAAGTACGTTTTCTTGTGAAGACCAGCACTGAGGAACGGGGTGGGATGAGGGAAGGGCATGGGTCCTTACAGGGTTAAGAGGATGGAGCAGCAGCCTCTCCAGCACTTTCTTTACAGGGGGGATGGAGGGAGTGAGCTGTGGCCGGATGGTCCCCTGCTGAGGTCAAATTCGTGTTCCTGCCTGAGCAGACCTCTGGGGCAAGACCTCTGGGCTTCAGCCCTTGTAGCAACAGGAGTGGGAGTAGCTGCCCCAATCCTGGGAGGGTTGTGCATCCACAGGTCAGGTGAAGAAGCTAAGACACTTGGGGAAGAAAACTGGACATTAGGCTTAAAATCTTATAAGCCACTAGTTCTTCCTTTTCTAATTCTTTGATTTACAGGGCATCAGTGACAGAAGTTGACGTTTCCAGACAAAGTTGCAAATTAGAAAATGTCTACACTCCTAATGCTTTTTCCTTTCCTTTCATGCCCATCACCAAAATGCCTAGAGTCCAAGGGTTTTAGGGACTAAATGCCTGTGTCTCTCCCTAAAATTCAAGTGTTGAAGCACTAGTCCCCCGTGTGGCTGAATTCGGAGATGAGGCCTCTAAGGAACTACTTAAGGTTAAATGTGGTCCTGAAGTTGCATTCTTTCTACAATAAGACTGATGTCCCTATAGAAGAGACTCCAGAGAGCTTGCCGTCTGTCTGTCTGCACCCACACACCAAGGGAAGGCCTTGTGAGGGCATACCCTCTACAAGCCAGAAGAAGAGCTCTCACAGATAGCTTAATCAGCCAGCACCTTGTTCTCAATGTCTAGCTTCCAGAACAGAAAAAAATTCTGTTGTTTTATGCCATCCAGTCTGTCATATTTTATGACAGCCCCAACAGACAAATAAAAAGGCCAACAGATCTTCCACTCACCTTCATTCCAAAACCTGCCTGTCTTGTCCTCTGAACACTTTTTAAAAAACTGAACATAAGCTCAAGTTTAACAAGCTGATCCACACTGATAGAGTAATTGGGAACAAATTTCATGCCCCTTAGTTTCCCAAGAAACCTAGTGATAAGGGGTACTTTTGACACCCATCAAATACAAACTTGTCCCTTCCTTCAGGCCATTGGCTGGTGTTGGGGCTAGCTTGGACACCAAGTCAGAAGAGCAGAAGAGGAGGCAATGGGAAATTAAAAGCATTTATTTATTTATTTATTTATTTATTTATTTATTCACATAGTATGAGCCCAGTACTTTGCTAGATTCTAGAGAAGCAAAAATGAGTAAGATACTCCCTTCAATCCCAAACCTGACATTTGAAGAAATCAAAATCTAGTAAAAAGAGGAAAATGCAATAATTTATTGATATATTTGAAGTTTTATGGTATCTATGAAGCCTGCCTTATAAGCAAGCCTGGTTTTATCATTTTCTTTTTTAAAAATTTTACCACTGTTCAATTTTTTAAGTGTTCAGAGGACAAAAGGGAGTGGGTCTCTTTAAGAATTACCACCTGGCAAGGAGCCAAAATTAGCTAAGAAGAAATCTTCAGAAATCTAAATAGAGTAGACTATATATTTTGATGTACATCAGGATGGGCTGAGCAAGCAATATGAGAACTCAGCCACCAGGGAAATGAATTTTGATTGAAAGGATATCCTTCCAAGGTTTAGACCCTGGGAGTCAGTCTGTTGTTGAGTTTATTCTCTCTTTGCTTTCTCTCTCCCCACCCCTTCCCTCTCCCTCCCCCTCCTCTCCCTCTGTCATAAAATAGGAAATCCTACAAGATTATGCTTTGTTAATGAGATCAGCCCAATTCCACAAAGAAGGGAATGTGCAGGAACTCTCAGTTCATAAAACAGGTAAGAGAAACACAATAATGATGCTAATTAGAGTAATCTGGCTAAGAATGTTTGACACTTAACATCCTGGGTTGGGGGAGTGTAGAAGGAAAGCAGTCTTACCTCAGCTAGCCTGGAGAGGGAATAAGCTTACTCCAGAGCTCCAGGACAGTGTGCGTTTTTCACAAACACTTGGTGTTCCGTGAAGGTTATTTTGTTTCTGATCCCCATAGGAAGTCATGATGTTTAGTCAGAAAGGCATTCACCTGTCACTAGGTATTTGTATTTAGTGAAAGTTGACATGAATATCTGTGCCATTGTTGGTAACCAGAGATGAAATGGTATTTAGGCTTTATATT
>VMDR010002642.1:41708-86980 GCA_007922815.1 Macrotus californicus
GAGAGAGAGAGAGAGAGAGAGAGAGAGAGAGAGAAAGGAAGGAAGAAAGAAAGGAAAAGTGAGCTAGCAAAAGCCAACCATAATAATGAAGGCAAGATCTATCCCTGAGCTTGGCTCAATGAGTGTGAAGTGGTGACAGGTATTGCATCTACACTGCCTACCATGCAGAGGTCCTGATTCCAGATGCAGAGCCTCAGGGTCTGAAAGAGTTAACCA
The DNA here is from genome assembly GCA_007922815.1 of Macrotus californicus. NCBI lineage: Eukaryota > Metazoa > Chordata > Mammalia > Chiroptera > Phyllostomidae > Macrotus > Macrotus californicus. Next base: position 41,925 of record VMDR010002642.1, read on the forward strand.
GTTCCCTAAATGCTTCTCCCACTCTCCCTCACATGGGTATCTTACAGGATATGGCCTGACTTGTGAAAGAACAAGGAAGTGCAGTGCAACTAGGAACTTGGGCCCCGCCCCCCGCCCCTCCCCTGCCCCCCAACGGACCCACACACAAAGACATGTAGGAAGGGAGAAACCTGAAAATTCTCTTGAGAAAAGAACAAAACAAAAAAACAAAAAGCAGGGTTTATAACAAATTGTCAGACACCCACATACAAATTTGTTTGGAGATAAAGGGATTAGCGAATATGGGGGAAGGCAGAAACTGAATGAAAATAGAGCCAGTGAGCTGGGCATGTTGTCACACACACTTATTTCCATTGGACTTGAGGAGGAGACGGCTGGGGCCAGGGAGGGGGAGGGGCGCTAGGAGACACTGAGTGGCAGCCTGCACCTGATATTTGAAGTTCTGTGTCTGGGAAGATTCTTCCTTTGGGGCCCTGAGGAGAAACACCTCCTGAATGTTTTTCTCAAAGGCTGAAGTACTACAGTAGAAGGGAGGGAAAGGTTGTGAGGTAGCAGAACAGGATTAGACCCTGTGTTCAGAAGTGTATGGTACCCTTGGGCATGGGTGGGTCTACTTGAGCCTCCGTGTGGCATGAAGCAATGTTTCCCCAGAAGAGGTTAACTCAGGGGATACCCAAAAGATTGAGCACTCAGCATTCATTCATAGTTCATTCACTGAACACATGTGAGCCGAGCCTCCAAGCCCATGGCACCTGCCCTATTGGAATTCACTTACAAAACACTATTAAAAGATAAAGTTAAGAATTTCAGGATGGTGACTGCACAGCATTAGACCTCAAGCTCTCTCTGAACACGGGGCTCTACGTAACTGCATGGGTCACACACCCATGAAGCCAGCCTTGTCAGCAATATGTCTTTCTAAAAATGTTACATTGCTTTAAGTAAACTTAGTTGGGTTGGTTATTTGTAACCAAAACTGTAAATAATACAGAATTTGGAACCAAACACTGGTATTGAGGAATCTGAAGTGAAACTGAGGAATTAGGCCCAGTTAAGACAAAAGGCAATAAAAGTCTACCTAATATTAAGTAATACTAATTTGACAATTCATGGCTTGGAAAACTGAAACAGCTTATTAAATTATTGCCTATGGTTACTTATCGATAGATTGTGATGCTCACTGAAGCCATGGTCTTGGGAGGTAGGGTGGCCACTGCTTTGGAAAAGTCTGGATGATAAGAGTAAGTCAAGGAATGCACAGTAGAGTGGCTGCTTCTAGGTAGCATAAAGAATAAGAATAAGATCAAATTCCCAAATCATCTTCTCAAGGCTCATGACTAAGCTCAAAGACTTTTTGTGATGCTATTAAGAGAATCTCTTGCGTGTTGCAGGCACAGGGCTCGGATAAAAACAATCTCACAGTTTGGTTCTATGGGCGGCCAGTTTACAGTAGTTGAATTCCCAACTTCGGGAGGTGCCTTATGTGAAAGGTAAGGTATTGGTTCGGAAAGATTGGGAAGCTGAGAATTTGAACAGGAATAGGTGGTAGCATTAGAGTATGTGGAGTAATCCCTATATCCATAAGCAGAAGCCTACTTTCCTCGTTTGTCTAATAAGGCTGTTAAGCTTTGCCTGATAGCTTAACTCTTTTTATGAGTTGACTCTCCTCATATCTCATACCAGTTACTCAAAATTATGTCCTAACCTATAACTATAAACATATAGTTATCTCAACATATCTCAGAGAGTCAAGAACAAAGTCAAATCCAACAGAAGTCTTACATGCTTTTCCTCACTTATATTACATATTCCAGATAATGTGTGAAGAAACAGATTCTAAGAGTCTGAGATTAAGGAGAGAAGAAATTTGTAGATTAGAATGAATTTATTGATACAAGTTCACTTATTATTCTGAATTCAAGCAAATCTTAACAGCTGAGCTTGATTCTAATTATGTTTTTGGTTGATATATGAGATCTGAACTAAATGGTGCCTCAAGTAAAATAAAGTTTATACACCAGAAATTCTTTAGTGTACTACAGAAAAAAGAAGCTGAGTCATTTGAGAGGTGAAAATGCTGCAGATGTATCATGTGCAAATACCCATGAATGTCTTAACTCTGTAACCTAAAATGTTCAATTCATTAAGACCTTTAAAAAGTACATTAAGGAGGAAAGCTCCAGCTTCCTTAATCAAAGCTTCAGAGTTTGTCCTTTTAAGGCAGTGATCTGATAGGACACAGCACTATTGAAGTATATGCTTCCCAATTTCAATGGTTTGGGGAAGATCTCACATTGGCAAAGAGCAAATAATAGCTCATTACTACCACAAGGGAGATATGGTTGGCATAATAAACAGCATGGCCTGTATAGTTATTAGAATGGCCTTAACAATATGGATTATAAGTGATGGCTAATTCGTCATGAGGTCATCACTACCAAAAGAGAGAAGTGGTCCAACTCCAGCTCTGGAAGACAGAGGCTGGTCTTAGATTCTACAGTAAAAGTCATGACATTCAGCAATTTACTAACCTAGATCTTCTTGAATGAGGAAGTTAGTTGCCCATAAAGGACCCTGCAATGATATACACCATGAGTCTTCTTAATCTTCTCCAAAGAACGTTGTATCCATTAAGCAGGGTAAAGGTGCCCTGAGAAAAGGGGAATACTAAGATGTGTGGGTTTATGGGCAAAGCAAATAATTGTTAGCTTGACACCGGACCTTAGGAGAGATGGGTAATAGACCAGGCATGCCCAGGAGACTCCAACATTAAGTGAAGCTTATATACACAGAAACAGGGTCTGAGCAAGGCATTCCCATTCCTGAGCATTTCATCACTCCTGCTCCACTGTCACCCTCCCACCTCAGTCCTCGACTCTGCGGGCAGTTCTCGGTGATCACACAGCCATGGATGAAAAAAATCAGACCCTGGTTTGATATGGTTCTGCAGAATATGCTGTTCAAGCTAGAGTATTATAGCCCTAACCAAGGATGGCTCAATTCAGTAGAAAAAGAAAATTCCCCCAGAAAGAAAACTGTAAAATTTCACTTCTTTAAAGTAGGAAAGATAAGGAGGTACATCCCTGGAGCCTGCTGCTGGAGCTGCTCAGGCCTTAGGAGTAGTCCGTGTAGTTCCTTAATGCCTTCACCCCAAACCCCTACCTGCCTTTCCTACATAGCCTGATTAGCTCCTCCCTCAGTAACGGCCCCTATGACATGACAAGCCCCATCATAAGACAAGGGAACAGCAAAAATACAGGAGGAGAACTTCTCCCCCCACCAAATCTGCAGTGAAGCCTCAAGGTAACTACAGAAGGCAAAGCAGAGGCAGAGCTGCTGCCCATCACACATCCCTGAATCCCATTACTATATCTCTATAGGGTATTAAACATATCTTCTTTAATATGGCCAAATTAGACATCATAGCATCCTATCATATGAGCTGATGATCCCAAAAGCCCTTGAAATATTAGAAAATGTTTCATGAGTATGAGATACGGTTATTGTTGATATTCTCAAAGTGGATCACTAGTCGGTAGACAGGGTCAACTATTAATTAATCTATTGATTGGTCCTAGTTTATAGTTCTAACATAAAAGATGACTGAAGGGTGAAACAAATATCTAAGGGAAACTCCCTTTAAGATACAGTGGCAGGCTGGGTTCCTGCTGGAATACATAGGCTCACATATGGATTCCTCATTCATAATCGTAAAACTCTAGCCAAGCAATAATGATCATAATAAACTAAGGAGACCTTGGGTTAAATAAATGATTACAGTTGACAAAATAGAGGTGTAAACATAGCTCTAATTAATGAATTTATAATCTCCCTTCTGAGTTCCTGGCCATCGGCCATGCTTCTAATTAAACCAAGTGCAGGAGCGGTGTTCAATCACCCGGAGGGGTGGTTCAGTGACATTCTGAATTTCTCAAGTAGGGCTTCACTTGTTAATAAGAGCCTCCTCCAAAATATCACTCATCTTTGGTCTATCTTTATTCGGCAAGAATACAGAGAAGATGGGATGAAAAGCAAAAGACGAACACTGCATGTATTTAACAGACAGTCCTCCCATGGGCTACATGGACCAAGACATGGAGCAGGTCCTTGTATTTAAAAAGCTAACAAATGAATATTCCTAAAAATGAAAACAAACCAATAACAATGTGTTCATCTACCTCAGACTGTCAAATGATAGAAGGGACATTTGAAGGTTAGTAAGTCCATCCTCCTATCTCTGAGCATGGGTCTCTTCTAAGGACTACAGACTAGTACCTTCTTCTTGAGGTCCACCATGGCCTAAGTCCATCTCTGAGCTATCAACCTGCATACGATGTGCTTTCCAGTTCCATGAACCACGTGTGATCAAAATACTCTAAGGAATCGGTGGGTTTCTCACATACACTCAATGACATCTGTTCTTTAGACTGCCAGCCATATTTGATGCTAAGGGAGAAAGAGAGAGCTGTCTCCCAAACAGAAATTTTTGCCATATATCTATCGTGTGGTGTTGACAGTCCCTCATGCAGTATGGTGCGGGGGCAATGATAGCTCGGTGAAAATTCTCTCTAGGATCCAGTGATTTATTTAGCTAACAGCTTAGTTAATTATGTCAGTTTGACAATTTCAAGAGTGAAGGAAAAACACACACAGGCTGGATGAGGAGACTATCTCAGTAATATTTTATATCAAGATATGGTTAAGAAACCCAATGATTTCCTGGTAAAATCTCTAAGTTATCAAGCAGTGCCCTATAATCAAAACCACCATTGAATTTTGAAAGAAACTTCTTTTTTTTCCACACTTGAACAAAGCAAAGTAAGGCAAAATAGCAAGTAAATAATCATTTATTTTTCAAACAACGGAGTGTTTCCTCTAGGAAAAGGGTCTTTCACTGGGAATCTGGAGACATAAATTCTAGTTTCTGCTCTGCTTCTGGGTGGCTCTCTCTTGACCTTAGCTTTCTCACCATACATGAAAAAGAGGCCAGGTTGTAGGCCAAGGGCCCTTGCAGTTCTCGCCAGAATACTGTTAAGACCATGCATGGTCAGGTTGCAAGAGAGTCCTGGGAGAGAGACAGAAGTTGGGCAGACACTAGGATTAGGCAGACATCACAGGTTCTCTGCCTTAGAACCAAAGCCATTATTACCCTGGCTTTAGACCTTTCTTGTTTCCTATAGCATTGGTCTCAGTGCCTCTACTTCATGCAAAGGCTCTCCTGTCATATTTTTCACAAAATTCTTCCTGATCTTTCTCCCACAGGCCTTGAAGTTGGTTGTGATTTATCAATCCTTTCTATACATATTTTTGAGTGTCTGCTATAAGAAAGATACTGTTCCCAGTATGGTGACTACAGAAGAAAAAATAAATCACTGTTGTCATGGAGATACCTGCTAGAGCTTTAATACTTTCCCGCATGAGAAATGGGCCAGGTAACATTCTCACATTGAGGATGGGAAAGGAGGAACCACAGGCAAACAATTCCAGCACTCTGGAGACGGAAGACAAAAACAAAGGCTGCAAACAGACTCTAATAAAATGGTCCATACGTTTGTAGCGTGCCTTCATACTCTTCCATAACTAGCACAAGTAAGTGTGACGGCAGCTACTAACATCTACATGGCACTCTACAGTTGAGAAATGCCTTTTACAAATATTCTATCATTTTCTTTACTAAAAACCCATCAGCATATTGTTAGTTTTTTGCCTTTAAATAGCTGAAAATGATGACTGCACAGAGAATTTTAAACAATCAGCCCAAGGAACTAGTCAACAGCAGAGGTGACACTGACTCTGGCTTTTACTTCAAATCTCCCACTTGTTTTATTATGATAAAACTACCCTGAGCATTTCTTATTCCATTTCCTTTTTTCAAAAGAGTGTTCTAGTGGACTGAAGCTTGCCAAAACCTCATTCTAACTACAAAGCATGGTGCCTACCCCATGATCTTACCAATTGCTCCCAGAGACACTTCTTAAATCTTGTTTTAGCCATCAAATTTTGGTCCAATAAGTAAAGCAGTCATTTTAACTGTATAAGAGAAACCAAAATAGGGAGGAAATGATTAATCTCTCACTACATTTTGCATATTCACTGAGAGAAAACAATTCAAGAATGGATTTAGAAGTCTGTCAGTGGTTCTAGGGATAGAAATTTGGGGGATTATCTTCAAGTCCAGAAAAGATGCCTCATTTCACTTTCACTGAAAATGGTGGATGGAAATTACCAGGCTTGTAACATAATGAATTTAAAGACACAAGGGAATTTGAAGAAAGTGAGAGCTATAATTCAATGGAATGGACAGTAGCCTCAGGAGCTTGCAGAATCCGCTTCTCTTAACATGTGGCTTCTCTAAGAGGCTTTCACGAAGAAGAGGAAATGAGGGTGATGACTAAAATGAGTTCATGAGGTTCTATCCAGTCTTCACTGTGTAGGTGCAAGGCAGAATGGTACCGAAAAAAGGGTAATAGACAAGGAACCAGGTGGTCTGGGCTCTTCAGGGCTCTGTCACTACTTGGCTGTGTACCCTCAGGCAGGACATTTAACTTCTCTGAGCCTTGGTTTCTTCACCTTGATCATAAATAAATTAAACCAAGGGATCCTGGTCTAACCTCCCTAACAGATTATCATGAGAAACATTTGCAATAACCTCTACTATATGTTAAGTTCATGAGGGCAAACTTCTTTTGTTTGTTTTTATTATTACTGTATCAAGTGTATGCATCAGGATATCTACTACACCTGGTACAGAATAGGCATTTAATAGATGTTCTGGTAATTACATGTATAAATAACACATAAAACTACTCTGAAATGTAGAGAAAGGGAAATGGAAAGTACCACAGCTGCGTCACCTGTCTGTGGAGACTACTGAATATATGTCCCACTACGTCTCCCACCTCCCACATTATCTATCCCCTACCATTCCCATCAGTCAGGAGGATTTCAAAGGGACAAACCAATAGCACTGATCTTCACAAAATAAAATCAGGCTGGTGGCTGCGAGAAGCACAACACAATAGCTGGTAAAAGTGGATGTTAGGGATGCTCCTCCTCTAGACCACCATCCCTCCTATTTTCCGTAAGTCTCCTTGAAGGGAATGTGAAGGAATCTACTCCACCATTTTGATCAGAATTCACCAGGGACATGGGCGTAGAAAGCAGGAGGAAAATACTCCAAGTCTATCCTCTTTGGAGAAAGCCTTTTGATGAACCATCCTCATTCCTAGAGAGGGCAGTTAGCTTCCGTCTCAATTGACTGCAGGCCTTTATGATCAGACAATTGAATAGGCACATATCCTATATAATCAAAAGAAGCTAGTACCCATCTCTCAGCTAGATATTAATTTAGCATTTTTCCAGACAACCTCCCTGCCCCATCACAGGGTTGCTTCTCAAATATAAACGTCAAGTGAGGCAGCAAAAATTAATTTAATATGCTTTATGGGCACTGGGTAATACCCAGAAGGCTAACAGTGGCAGAACAGAATTATAAAAGAATTGAGAGTGAGTATGCTTTATAGACTCTGGCACATTGCCAAGGGCAGTAGAGTAAGTGGGAGAAGGAAACACTGGTAATTGGGGTCAACGGTCAGCTTTCTTTTCAGCATGAGTGGTTTTTAGAACCACCAGAATTTTTCCTTCCAAAGACAGCACACAGGCTTTTTGTTCTGAAGCCTACCTCAAAGACAGGTTGCTCAAGTTTGCTGATGTACAGGTACCAGGTGGCTAGACGTGGTAATAAATTTGGTTCTAGTAACTGCAGAATTCTTTGTGTGAGAAATTAGGACAGGGGCATCTAACTGGTATCCTGTCTGCATGGAAGCACGTTAGCATATGCTTAAGGGGCTAGCTCTGAAATTAGATTACCTACATAGATTCGAATTCCTCTTTTGTCATTTATTGACTGTGCAACCTTTGGCAGCTTACTTAACCTCCCTGTGTCTTCGTTTTCATATTTATAAACTGAAGATAACACTGGCAGCTATTTCATAGGTTCTTTGAAAGGATTAAATCAGTCAAACAGTGCCTGAATATAATAAGTACTCAGTTAACAGTGATTGTAATAATTATCCTGTCAATAAGTATGCAATGTAAAGTTTCCAACTTTAGATAAGGAATGGCTATCTTTTCCAACTTTCTCCTTTCTCCACTGGTGTCCAGAGATCATAATGCTTCCCTGATTCTATGATCCTGTCCCTGCTTTTGGATCTCAATCTCCCTCAAACAGAGGTAAAGATGAAAAGACCACTTCTGCCCCAGCTGATGTGGCTCAGTGGATTGAGCACCAGCCTGCGAACTGAAAGATCACTGGTTCGATTCCCAGTCATAGCACATGCCTGGGTTGTGGGCCAGGTCCCCAGTTGGGGGTGTGTGAGAGGCAACCAATTGCTGTATCTCGCATACGCTGATTTTTCTCTCCCTTTCTTTCTCCTTCCCTTCCCCTCTCTCTGAAAGTAAGTAAATAAAATCTTTAAAAAAAAGAAAGAAAGAAAAGACCACTTCTCAGAGTCAAAGTCTTGAGTCTGAATGCCTGTTCAGCTACTAACTAGTTCGATGACTCTATGATAAAGTCATTTTCCCTCTTTGGAGTCTCAATATCCTAATTGTTTAAATGACAGGGTTGGACCAGTTGATCTCTCAGAATGCTTCTAGTCCCAAGATTTAAGATATCTACTCCCTCGTGCAACTTCAAAGACCTTCACACATAACTTAGCTTACCTTCTACTTTGTGCTGAATGCCAGGGATGCATCAGCAGTTCCTCTTTCCCAAGTTATAGTTTCACCATATTTTCTGCCTCACTCTCTTCCCACTTATCCTTTTCCACTTGCCAACTTAGAGGTCCCAGTATGAGTTAGTGGGAGGAACTAGAATTTTCAGAGTGCTACCAGCCTGAAAACGTTCCTCTCTTCTAACCCACTCCGACCTCCCTACCCCCACCCAATTTCTTGCAGTTTCTCAAGATACCTGGTCTTTTTACTTCTAGAGTACCCTCTCAATTGAAGACATTCTGCAAGAGGGGGAACACGTGACTGGGTCTGTCTTGTGCAGTCATAGAGCCATCACCCTTCCCTTAGTTTATCATCAAATCAGCCAGTAGCTGGTGTCCCAATATCATGTGTAGTAATTAGGTTAAACCCTGACCTATACGCTGTCATAAAAGTCAGGATAGGTTAAGAGATTATAATATAACATGATTCTTCACTTAGGACCCTGATGTTAAGAAATGATATATGACCATAAAATGGCTTCCCAGTGCTCTCTCCTGTAGAATTCACGTCTGGCTCCCCTGCTAAACTGTGAGTTCCAAAGAAACGGGAAGCACATTTTTACTTACCACAGCATCCCCAGCATCAGACAGAGTGCCTAATACATACGGGCTCTCAATAAATGTTGATTAAGTTGAGTAAATGAGTATAAGTTTGTCTATTAGATTAGTCATTTGGAACTTAAAATCCTACAATATTTCTGTCTTGGAAATGAAATGGGGAAAAGAAAATTTCGCCAAGAATAAATGGGAATAGTAGAGAAGTGATAAAATGGCCAAGATACTTCTGTTATACTACAGGGACTTCTTGGTTTGGCCATGTGTACATCACACTGTCCCTGCCCTCTAAACACTGACCTCAGGAAACTCTTGGTCCAATCATCTCAGGAACTGATAGCCAGGAAGGCAAGAGACATCTTTAAAAGCCAACCTTCTGGGCAGGTCACAGAGAATATGTCAGCCAAACTAAGGTTAAAAGTGAGCATGAGTACCAAAAAAATAATTCACCAAGTTAAATTGGGGGTTATCTCAAGTATGCAATATTCAAAATTAATCAATATAACATATTAATTTCTAAAGGAAAAAATAGATAGTACCAATTGGTGTAGAAAAGCATATGACAAAATTCAATATCTATTCAAAACACAAACTCTCAGCAACATAGGAATATCAGGGACCTTTCTCACTTGGTAAGTGGAATCTACAAAAAAAATCAAAACAAAACCCAACGGCTAACATTATACTTAATGGTAAAAGACAGATTGCTTCTTATCTAAGACTAGGAATGAGGCAAGATGTCCATTCTCATCACTCCAACATCACACTGGAATTCTTACTCAGTGTAATAAAGTAAGAAAAAAAAAAAGTCATCCAGACTGAAAACAAAGTTGTCATTATCACAGATGACATGACTGTCTATATAAAAAAAATTCCAAGGAATCTACAATAAAAATTCTAGAATAAACAAATTCAGCAAGGTCACAGGATACACACAAGACCAACACACACAAAAAAAGTATTTCTAGATAATAGCAATAAGCAATTAGAAACTAAAATTTTTTACAATACATGCTATTTATAATAGCTCTTTAAAAAGCAACATATTTAGGTATAAACCTAACAAAACAGGTATAGAATCTGCATACTGCAAAACGCTGATGAAAGAAACCAAAGAAGACTTCAATAAATGGAAAATCATACTCAAAATACTTAAGGTGGCAATTTCGGTCAAAATCCCAAAAGGCTTTTTTTAACATATAAACACTGGTAAGCTAATTCCAAATTCATATGCAAAAGTAAAGGAACTACAATAGTCAAAGAACTTTGAAACGGAATCAAGTTGGAGGATTTATATTCCCTGATTTCAAAATGTATTATAAGGGTATTTTTGGTATAACAACTAAATAAATGAAAAGGAATAGAGTTTAGAAATAGACCCATATGCGTATGAACAACTGATTTTTGAGCAAGGTGCAAAGGCAAGTCAATGGGGAAAGGACTGTGTTTTTAACAAACGGTGTTGAAACAACTGGGTATGCATATACAAGAAAATAAACTTCAATCAATGGCTCACACCACACACAAGAATCAACTCAAAATAGACTGTAGAACTAAAGGCAAAACTTAAAACTTTAAAAATTTTAGAAGAAAACATAGAAGAAACATCTTTCTAATCTTGGGTTAGACATGCATTTCTTAAATATAACACCAAAGACCCCTAAAATGAAACATTGAGACACTGGACTTTATCTCAATTAAGTGCCTCTGCTCTTTGAAAGATACTATTAAGAGAATAAAAAGATTGGGAGAAAAATTTGCAAATCATATAGCTGATAAAGGACTTCTATCTATAATACAGAGAGAACTCTCAAAATTCAATAAGAAAAAATAAAACCAATTTAAAAATGAGCAAAAGATTTGAACAACACTTCACCAAAAATATATATGGATAGAATTAGGCACATGAAAAAATGTCTAACACCACAGCCATTAAGGGAAACTAAAGTTAAAAACATGATGATCTATCACCACTCATGTATTGGGTTGGCCAAAAAGTCCACTTAGTTTTTTCCATAAAATAAAAGACACATTTTTTGTTATCATCAATAACTGTATTGATTTGGATATGTTGAGTATGTCAGACATCTCCCATGTGGTAGAATGTTGATTGATCTCAATTTATATCTCTATTTGATCACTATCAACTTCAGCTGGTCTACCCGACCGTGGAGCATCGTCCAGTGAGAAATCTTCAGCACAAAACTTCGCACACGACTTTTGACAAGTTTGATCAGTCAGAGTACCTTCTCCATACACTGCACAAAATCTTTTTTTTTTTGAGTTTCAGTTGCATTTTTACCTTTCTTGAAATGATAAAGCATAATATGCCAAAAATGTTGTGTATTCTCTTTCATCTTCAATATTAAAATGACTACACAAAAATTTACCAATTTTGATAAGTTTTTCCTAAATGCAAGCTGATATGACAGCTGTCACAATACAATCTAACAAAATTGTATTGAATGAAGTTAAAGACAACTAAGTGCTACTAGAACCATCTTATGGAAAAACCCAATGAACTTTTTGGTCAACTCAATATTAGAATGGCTCAGTAAAAAATACTGATAATATCAAATGTTGACAAGAATGCAAAGCAACTGGAACACTCAATACTCTGATGGTGGGAAAACACAATGGCACAGACACTCTGAAAAACAGTTTGGCAGTTTCCTGTAAAGTTAAACATATGCTTATCACATGACTTAGCAATCCTGAATCTGAAGTATTCCGTTGAGAGAAATAACTTACATTCACACAAAAAAAAACTGGTCATAAATACTTATTGCAGTTCCATTCATGAAATCACCAAAAACCACAAAAGTGAATGGATAAACAAACAGTGGTCAGTTCATATGATGGCATGCTAGGCAATGATAAAAATAATAAAGAAGTGTGGATACACACAACAACTTTGATAAACCTCCAAATCATTATGTAGAGTGAAAGGAACAAGTTTTAGAAGGTTACATACTGTGAAATTTCACTTATATGACTTTCTCAAAAGACAAAATTATAGTGATAGAGAAAAAGATCAGTGGTTGCCAGGGGTAGAGATATGGGGAAAATGTCAGTACAAAGGGGGTAGTAGCATCATGATGTCCTTCGGGGTTAGGGAACTGTCCTATGTGCTGGTTGTAGTAGTGGTTACGTGATTCTATATATGTTAAAACATATAACATAAAACATAGAGCTGTGTATCCCTGCAAATGTCAATTTTGCTATATTTTAATTTTTTTTAATGAACACCATATATCTCCCCCAAGAGATTCCAGGGGAAGAGAAAGAGGCAGAATTTTCTTTGGTTCTCGTTTATGGTCTGTCTTGAATATGAGTCTTGGGTCTTATTCAGCAACAACCCACAGAAGCTATGCCCCTTCTGTTCCTCTGGCTGCCTCTTTGGGCCCATGTCTCTCTCTGTGAACTGGAATCGGCACTCCATCATGGGTTGGGGTGTCACTGCAAGACTTAATCATGGAACTTCCCAAATGACTGGACTCTCAACAAGTGTTGTATAACCATCAATCAGCAGCAGTAGTAAGGACCCTCTTGCCCAACCCCTCCCTCCACTATACTCTGAATGCCCTCCAAATGCTACCGACCCAAACCAGGGACAGTCATTTGTCCACTCACTTGCCAAATATTTACAGAGTCCTTATTTGGGTACCAGGCATAGCCAGGTACCCTGCTGCCAGGCTGAGACCCCTGGCACATTCTGGAGGGCATGGCTGTCAGAGCGGCTGTCTTCATGAGGGCCAGCCAGCAGTGGTGTGTCCTGTCCCAGAGGTCGTAAGTTGTTACCTCATTTCCCATCTTTGCAGATTTTAAATGCCTTCCAACACTCCACCTCTTTCTCACATGAAGATTTAAACATAGGCCGATGCAAGTCCAGTATGGCAATATTTATCTATTGACTCAATAACCTCCATCAGCACGTGCTTCCCTAATTCTCTGATCCCATTTAGTTTGTACTTGAGATGATTTTTCTCAGCCTCTTGGAAGAAGAACTTTCCGTTTCCAAAGATTAAGTACAAGACTGGCAAGATTAGGTGTTTGGCAATAGAACTGTGACTAGAACTTACTCTACGGGACCGCCCAGTTCTTCTCCAAGGTCGGACTGGGCAGATGAAGCTCATGTACACAGAGGAGCTGCTGAAATCCCTCTCCAAAAACTGAACAGAAATGGAAGAAACCCTCTCCCAAATACCTGCACAAGCAGTACAGGGCAGAAATGCTTTCAAAACACAGTCATGCCCTGGGGGCGAGAGATGTTTTTGAAGATGCTGTGATGACAGCAGTTCACAACAGACCCACATTCAGGGAACTGTTCCAGCACGCCAGAGGCGGGGAGCTTTTAACTCTTGTAACTCATCCTCACACACGCCAACTAAGCTACAGCAATGTTAAGGGGCTGACAAACCACAAAGACCAGGAAATGCAGAGTGAATGCTGATCGGAAGAGCAATAGAAGGCAAATGTATATCAAGGCATAATCTGGGAGCACAGGTCGCCTTCTGAGGCCTGAAGCAATCGTGATGATTTCCCAGCACACACAGAGGCCTCCAGCCAGAAGGTGCACAGGGGGAAGGGAAGGAGAGGGATGTGATCCTCCACTTGCCCAGCACACATTGCAAATTTGCTACCAGGGTGAGTGTGCAGTGAGGCTGGCCTAATGCTCAGCCAAGGTCAGGGCTTCACTGAGACGATCATTTCCCATGCTTAATGTAATGCTTTCTTAAATTAGTCCCATTTCTCTGGGAGTAAGAGCAAGGTTAGGGAATCAGGGTTAGTTTGAAATGGTATCACCAAGTGGGGCCATTCAGTCACAGGAAACAATGTCACCCCCACCCTCAGCCCCTGCCCCCAGCATGCCATGCAGGTCTCATTTACATCATTTCCCTCCCCTTCCCTCTTCCTGATATCTCATCTACCAGCTTCAGATTCTTTGGGTAAGAAAAACAGATTCCAGTAAATAGGCTACCCTGCAGATAACAAACATTCAAGATGGACAGTTAGAGAAAGAAATAGAGTTCAGGAAGACAGCTCCAAAAAGCCACGCCTGGTTCCCATCCCTGGATTGCTCTCCTCCCTGCTTTAGTGACCCATTTTACCACCTGACCCAGGCAACTGTCCACCAGCATCAGTGTCCACCCATGAGGCCTACCCCATCTGCCCTCCTGGTTGTTTAACTGAAAGATAAAGACAAGTTAATGCCAAGACCCTACAAGATCTCTAACTGGTGACAGCTGGTACTGTAGTGTGACTGAGTTTGGGGAATGAAATTCTGATACTATTAATACCTTTGACCTTGGCAGTCCTGAGTGGTGGGGAGAGAGCACTTGACAGACATTAGCAGATCTCCATGCTAGTCCCAGCTCTCACTAGCTGAGCAACTAAACAAGGTGCCAGCCCCCTACAGTTCTCCCTCTGATGCAGTTGTGTGCTCTCCTGTTGCCCAATCAGATTAGGGAAGGGAACATGGCAAGATTTTCCACCCTGATGGCCTTCTCTCTACAACCCTTGACTCTTTTTATCTAGCACCTCTCAGGCTTCAGGCACAAAAGCTCTGCTAGGTTCCCAAACAGAGGACCTGAACCCTCTGATGCCTTCTGATGGGACCATGTTACCAGTCCTCTGTAGGCAAACGACATTCTGAAAAAAAAGTGTTCTCCAGTATGAAAGCCACTTTCTCCCATCCCTCCCCTCTTTCCCAATAAATCCAAATGGCAGAGCCTAAGGACAATTCTCTGGCTACCACTGAATCTGCTGGTCCCTTCAAGAGTGCTGGAAAGGGCTGTAACACCTGATGAAAGAAACCTTAGGGAGATGCTGCCCTCTTCTGGGAAACATGCAAAAGAAAGACCCAGAAGAGCAGGAATTTACTCCCTTGTCTGTAATTCTCACTGTGGACAAAAGGCAATGCTCTGTGCTCTGGGGGTTGCCAAAAAGGACAGTCTACGTGGAAACAGAGGAAATATGGATGAGATTCGTAATCCAATAATCAGTGAGACCTCCCCTGAAAGATGGGCAAAACTCCCAAGAGGATTTGAACTCAAGCATGGCTCAGTCTCCTGGAACCTTACTATTAGAAAGAAAAAAAAAAATCTCCCTGTATCTAACAAATCCCTTTCCTGCTAAAATTTAAGCTCCACTTTCCTTATATCAGGGATTAATTGACTGAATAAGCCAAATCTGAGTACTTACTACATGCTTAGCTCACAACTAAGTCCCAACCTTGCCTCCCTTCCATGAAGTCACAGCATAATCAGAGAGGCAGAAAAGTGACCAAAGGAAAAAAGTGACATGTGAATGTGCCCAGGGTGTTAAAAGAGCAGATGGGAGTGCCAGGCAATGCAGGCTGGACGCCAGGTGTCAGGATCCTAAAGAAGGTGTCCTCATGCAGAAGACACCTTGATGGAGCCTTGAAGAATGCCCAGGACTCAGGGAGTGATGGTCAAGGAGAAAGGTGACAGAAGTGTGAGAGTGTACACAGACAGTTGACAGAAGTGTGAGAATGTACACAGACGGCACGCAGGTGGGAGAGGAGAAACAACACTCGTTCTCTCCTTCTCTCTCGTTTTCCTCCCTGCAGGGACGAGGAGACAATAGGCCCCTTCAGCCTAGGTTGGACAGCACACCCTTGAAAGCGGGGGTGACTGTCAGTTTACACACAACCTTCTGTCCCTAAATAGCGCCCTGCATGTATTCACACACCCCCCTCTGAAAATAGCACTGGCTGTTCTCACAGTGACTTTGAACTCAGAGTTTATATTTAGTTTACTCTCTCCCATCTATTTATGTTTCCTTTGTTTACATAAATATTCCTCTCCCATTTATTGCTGTCATGTCTGGGCACCTGATGTCATTAGAAGAACACATAGCAACTTCATTCCATACAAACTGGGCAGCCAGATCCATCTCCCCCTTGTTCCCCGGCCTGTTCCCGAACGTGTTTCTTAGAATACCACAATTCTGGGCTTGAGGCCTGAAAAGAGATCTAAATCACTTTTTTCCCGCACTCTGCCTGCAGCTAGGTTCCCCGGAACTGGACTGTTTAAGTTTCACGGGCCTCCCAGGAAGGGAGCCGCACCCACCCTTGTCCTAAACTGGCACTTCGCAGGACGTTGCAACCACAAACCGTTGACCCTGCCCTCAGATGCTCACAAGCTGCGCATCTGCAGCCAGTCCCTTTTCCCACCAACGTTCTCACCTTATTTATGTCTCTTTGGCCCTCGGTTCCTTTTTTCAATAGTTAATTACTTATTTAATTAAACTGTGTTTGTATTTCCATTGCCATTTATCTCCCTCATACCCCTTCTCCTCACAGTCACCACATTGTTGTCCATGTCCATGAGTCCCTTTTCCGTTTTGCTCAGTACCTCCACCCCCTGACCTCTCCCTGCCCCAGAGCCGTCAGCCTGCTCTCCATCTATGAGTCTGTCTCTATTTTGCTTGTTATTTCAGCTTGCTCCTTAGATCCCACATACGAGTGAAATCACATGGTACTTGTCTTTCTCTGACTGGCTTATTCCACTCAGCATAATGTTCTCCAGGCCCACCCATGCTGTCGCAAAGGGTAAAATTTTCTTTTTTACAGCCAAGTAGTATTCCATTGTGTAAATGTCCCACAGTTGCTTTATCCACTCACCTACTGATGGACACTTGGGCTGCTTCCATATCTTGGTGACTGTAAATGATGCTGCAGTGAACATAGGGGTGCTCGGTTCTTATTTGTATCAATTCTTTCACTGTTTTCACTCTTATCAGAACCTCTCTTCTGATTCTGTGCTTTCCTCAAGGTTGAGGGTTCAGAATCCTAATGAGATTCTGGACTCAGGTGAAGACCACTGGAGGATTGCTTCTGAGTCCCTGGGATGACACCCTAGCCCAATCAGGTATGTCCTGGTGTCACTTCAGGGTGTCATAAACGACATCAGGATGGATGTGAACTCTGGACCCTTTTCTACCCTTCTCCAGGAGAGTAGAAAGAACACAGACTTTGGAGGCAGATGGTCCTAGAGACAAAACTCTGCCAGGTACACCTGTGGAGCCTTGAGCAAGTCCGCCAACCTCTCCGAGCCTCAGTTCCCTCATCTGTAAAATGGAGGTACTGCACTGACCTTTGAAAGTTGTGAGGAAATACAGAGTAGGAAGAGCAGCTGTCCAATAGTAACTAAATTCCCTTCCCTTGTCTTCCCTTGAGAAACCCACATGTCTCTGTCATTTTTTGAAACCCTATTCCAATGAAGAATTCTATAGGTTCTAAGGAAGCTAATGTTGCCCTCTGAGGTGACATTCATGCTCCCAGGCAGGTGTAAGCCATTCCTAATATAGAGCAGCAGCTTCGGGGCACTCTCTGGATCCCTGAAAAGAGACTGATTTGCTGCACAGCCTCAGGGCCTTCAGTGGACTGCTTGGGAAAAACAACGAACAGAATGCTGTTCTGTGGTACACAGCATCCTGGGTGAAATGCATGTCCTCCACCCCTGACGAGCAATGAGCAGGCAGAGTAGGAGGAGATGGAGAGTAGAGAACACCCCAGTGTAGGAGGTTCAGACCACTGAGGACAGGCAAGGCCAGCAGACAACTCACTGTCACGCACTGACTCTCATTCTTGGCTCTACTCTCACCCTCTCTGGCTCTCACTGAACATACAGCCAGTCTGGCATTTATTTCAGGTAATTTTGTATTTTATTACAATCTCAAATCAAAGGAGGAAGGGCCAGAATAAAAATCTCAGAGAAAAATACAGTTCTAAATTGTATTCAAGATAAAAGCCCTTCTTGAATATGCCTGCTGGGTAACATGGGCCAGGATTCTCATTACCTGCTCACTACCATCTCCCTCCCAGTCAGAGTCGGTGTCCTGGCTTCTGGGATGTGGGTGGGGATTGAAGCCCTAGGTCCTTCAGAGAGCCACTGGCCAAAGCAGGTAGTCGTCAAGGAAAGTGAAGGATTCCCTGTTGGACCGAGGCCACTCACCCAGCGACACAGTCCCTGAAGAATCCAGTTTTGTTTATGAAATAGAGAATCAAAGGGGCTGCACACACATCTGCTTTCCCCTCCATCACCTGAGTAGCTTCTATCTTCTTTCAGCCCCAAAGTGGACATCAGCCCCCCCCAGGAAACCTGCAGAGTGTGTCTTGAGGAGCTTGTGCTCCCATGTTCTTTCATAACCCACTGTTTACCTTCTCATTACTCTCGTGCTGTGTTATTTCTTGCTGCCTCATGATGCCTCATAACCTCATGCCATTTCTTGTGAGGGTAGCTCATCACAGTAGCCCCGAAGTCCCAGTTGGCCTAAAAGTCAGTCAAGTCACCCCTTTTTCTTTCATTCAATAACTGTTTGTAAAGTCCCTACTCTGAGCCAGATATTGTTCTGAGCATTTGACATCCATTAATGAACCACATGAGGAAAAACCCTCTATGATCATGAAGCTTCCACTGTCTTTCCTGATCTATGGCTAATACTAACCCCCAACATTAGTGCCGCACTTCATTCCTGATGATTATCTTTACACTCACTTTCTACTTAAACCTCATGGCAGCCTTTGAGTTTGACTTGGCAGGTTCGAAAGGCACCTACTAATGGATAAGAGGAGAGGTGAATAGTGAGTTAATAACCTATTTCTCGTAGAATGATTCAGAAGTGGGGTCTGAACTAGAATCCAAGGCTTCTACTTCACAATAAAGGGGTCTTTCCTCTGCAGCTCTCTGCCACCTGTCTTGAAGTTAACAAAATCCAAGTCTGTAATTTCTGAGTCAATGTTATTCCTCTAGGAAGCGTCCAGGCCCCTTAAGCATGCTGGTCTTCCCCATCTCTGAGTTACTGTCATCCTCTGGTCTAGCCACACAGGGCAGCACTTTCTCAAGTGTCACATTAGCTGTTCAATGCTGTTTTGAGGGTCACACATCCCCACGGAGAATATAAACTCCTGGGGGACAGGACAGCAGAGAGAACCTCTGGACCCATGAGGAGTGCCTTTTGACCCATGTGCTGCAATGGTCTATGAGATGTCCCAAGATGAGTGGGGTCTGGTGTCTCAGAAGATGACCTCTGCCTGCAGAAGCCTCATTTGTTTTTCCTGGTGAGCTGTGAAAATCATTCTGTATGTGTGCCATTCTATAAAAAATGTTGGGAAGCTCTACTTATATTCCCTAGCAGAGTACTGGATACAGGGTGAGTGGTTAATAGATATCTAGTAATGTGCTGAATGCTAAAAAGACAAACTTCACTTGATTCCAGAACTAGGAAGGATGGGGGATATATCCAGTTATTGCAAATGACAACTGAAGCTCAGAGAAGCTAATGTCTTGTTGAAGTTCTAATTAATAATATCAGAACTGAGAAAATTTTCCAAGTAAGTGGCTTTAGGTTTGCCTTAAGTTGGCAGACCATGGAGAGTCAGAGGCAGGGATAGACAGAGCCCTGGAAACTGGCTAAAGTTGGAGATCAGGACTTTTTCATTAATCCTACATGCCCAGCATCTCCAAGAACAGCTGGAGCCACTTGACAGAGGTCTCCACTCCCATACAAGGCAGCATATCCAAGGGCACAGGTGACACCTCCTAGCCAGATGTGATGGTTGGAGGTTGGAAGTTAAATTTTGTTGGTACTAGGTACAAGACACTCCCCCACCCCCACCCCTGTTGACCTCACTAGTACGTATGATTTTGTAAGAAGGAAAGAAAGGCTGGACAGAAACACATCTGCATGCAATGTACCATGCAAGATGCTGAGACAATACATGGCTTATCAATGACTCATTCCCTACAGCAGGGTCCCAACCCCTGGGCCACAGACTTGTACCACCTGTGGCCTGTTAGGAACCAGGCTACACAGCAGGAGGTGAGAGGTGGGCAAGCAAGCAAAACTTCATTTGTATTTACAGTCACTCCCCATCGCTCACATTACTGCCTGAGCTCCACCTCCTTTTAGGGCATTAGATCCTCATTGGAACACAAACCTTACTGTGAATAGCCCATGTGAGGAACCTAGGTAGTGTGCTCCTTATGAGAATCTAATGGCTTATGAGAGCTGAGGTGGAGCTGAGGTGGTGATGCTAGTGCTGGGGAGCAGCTGCAAATACAGATCATCATTACCAGAGAGGTTTGACTGCAGAGAGACCGTAATAAATCAATTGCTTGCAGACTCATATCAAAACCCTATCAGTGAGTGGCAAGTGACAATTAAGCTGCATCTGGTGGCAGGCAATAAAGCCTTCCCCTACCACAGTCTGTGGAAAAATTGTCTTCCACAAAACCAGTCCCTGGTGCCAAAAAGGTTGGGGATTTTGCCCAGGCTATTGGTTAGAAAAAGTAGGAGCACTCATGGAAAGAGATTATGAGACACCCAGAAACCACAGGTTTGAGTCCTGACTCTTGAGTTAACTGGCAATGGGGCATTGTCACTTGTCATCCAGTGATGATAAGTTTTCTTGGTTATGAGGACAGAAGAAGCTCAGACTAAGAAAGTACCTATAATTCGTTATATTTCTGACATTCTGGTTAATTCATCTTTCTTAATGTCTTCAGATTTTAGCAGGAGAGCTGTGGTTCACAAAGGTATATTCCTCCTGTCTGTCTTTAGCAGGAAAAAATAGATAGTACTGTACAAGAGTTAGAATATAATGAAATCAAAGCATGCATTGTGGTACCTAGCAAAATGTGGTATTTGTCACATAGTGGACTTTCATTGACTATGTATTAAGGAGGGAGAGAACAGGAAGGAAAAAAGGAAAGAAGGAAGGGAGGGAAGGAAGGAGGGGAAAAGGGATGGAAGGAGGGAGGGAGGGAAAAAGAAAAGGAGGGAGGAAGGAAAGGAGGGCCAATCAGGCACACTGTTTTTGTCCCATATGTACAAGTCCTGATTTCCACCTAAATAATAAAAGCTAACATTATCTTAGAACATATTATTCTAAGTAGTTTTCTAAATTTTAAGCCTATTGACTATAGAATATTTATGCACAAACTGTGAGAAAGATGTTATTTTTATCTCGATTTTACAAATGAAGAAAGAGAGGCACAGAACAATTTACTAACTTGCCCAAAGTTATCCAGCTAGTAAATGGTAGAGTTGGGACTTTACTTTCAATCTTCTATTCCCCATCTGTGTCTCCCATCTCCATATAGCCCCCACCATCCATCATGTTAAACTAAGTAAAAGAAAGAATACAGAGGATGGTCAGGGCTGAGAAACCAAAAGGCAAGGGGACCAGGAAGAATCCAGCTTCAACAAACTGATGCAAGGCCACCTGAATCAGGAAAGTATTGTACTTGGACTCCAGAAAGACTAAAATGGCCAAGGTAACTGGCTGATAATTTTCCAACATAAAATCTTATTACTTCAGGAAATGAGGGTGGGGAGAGGCAGGAGAAGGTAAAGGGGGATCAATAATAATGGAAAGAGACATGACTTGGAGTGGTGAACACAAAATAAAATATACAGCTGTATTACAGAATTGTACACTTTAAATCTATGTAATTCTATTAACCACTGTAACCCAAAAAATTAAATAAAAATAAAAATTTTTAAAATAGTTTATACTCTTAAATACCTTCACTTCCTATAGTAAAGTTACTTCCACAAGTAATATAGCTCAATGGAGAGAAATGTTGGAGCCAAAACATGTCTGCGTGTGAATATTAGCTCTTCCATTTAGTTTGTGACCTTGGGCCAGTCATACCTCTTTGTGCCTCCGTTTCCTTATCTGCTATCATAATCATTTTATACAGTTTTAAAGCATCTAGCCCAGGGCCTGACAAATAGTCACCCCTTAATAATAAAACTTCCTACACTTCTCTTTATTTCTGGGATTGCAGAAACTTAACCTCAGATTATATTGTTAATTGTAAAATGAGGTGGAGAGACCCAAAGGGTGCAATATCTCTAATGTCATAGTCCCAAGAAAGATCCACAAGCTGTCAGGTGGTGGCAGGCATGCAGGAAGCCAGGATGCTCACAAGCTAAGCCAGAGCTTATCACCTTGGGCCCAGGCTAAGGCCTATCCTCTACTCTCAGGCAGGGACCCAATTAAACCACAGACAGCTCACCCTCATCAAAAATCCCCTTAGGGCAGCAAGCACTCCACACACTTCCTTGGCAATCAGTTCCTTCTTTTGTCTAACTGGCATCCCCTCTATTATAATTTGATCTCACTTCCTTTGCTCTGAAAGAAAAACAGCTGGTTACCACCACCCACGTACTGGCCCTTCCGATAAAGGATGCTTGTGCCAAAAGATGGGGTTCCAAAAGCCTGCTCTTTCATCCTGTCATAAAACTCGATCCAACTGAGTTGCGAGCTTTGTGGTTTAGATGTCAGTTGCATCAACCTCAATGGGTACCAGGCAGTCTGTGGGTGGCAGATGATATTTCCTATGCCACAGGTGTGGGCCTCGTGGTCTTACTATGGTGGCAGGTGGAACAGGGTCCACCTGTCATTCCATTAACTTCACAAGGTGTGAGTAAGAGGGAAAGGTATCTGGTTATGTCTCCTGGGCAGAGCGGCAGGAGGAGGGCAATGGGAAGGAAGACCCAGATGTTCCCCTAGAATAATGTGGGTGCTCCAAAGAGGAAATTTCAACAGCCTATAAATACGTGACAAGTTATCATCCTCACTAGTTATCAAAGAATATATCCTGACTGGTAAGTCTTGGGTTTTGTTTGTTTCTCACAGGTAAGATAGTGTCAGTAGAAATGCAGGAACTAAACTCATACATGGCTGGTAGCAACATCAACTGGATTGAACTTTCGGGGGGCAATTGCCAATCTGAACCAAAGGTCTCAAAACATTCTTTCAAAAAACATTTTCACATATTTTACAAATATACTAACACGCATAAAATTAATTAAGCTGCATTCATTGCAGTATATATTTTTTTAAAACTGCAAACATTTTTGGAACAAAAATACAAATGTATTTCCAGTGATAAGGATTTAGTTAAATTAAAGCTCATCATGATTATAGAAAAGTATACAATCATTAAACATAAAAAATATATAAAGACAGAAAAATAGTCAAGATATATACAAGTAAAAAACTGAAGTATCAAAAAAGCATACTCAGCATCTACCTCTACACTGATGTCAACATTTATGTCTACATATAAAGAGAGAATTATACAGGTCTCTCTCTTTCTCTCTGGAGGGAAACATGCCAAAATACTACTTGTAATTAGGTCTTGTTGGTGACATTTTTAGATCATTTTAATGTTCTTATTTAGTTTTTGCTTAAATTTAGATGTGGAATCTAGCATTTTTACCAGAATTATATATATTCCATTTGTATTGGGGGAAAATAATAATGTGATTTTAAGAACAGAAAAGAATGAGAAAACCCTCTCCCACCCCAAATCCCTTTTAAACAGGAAAAGCCAAGGTCAGCCTTGAAGAGAAAAATCCACTTAGGGGCAGCATGCAGGTCAAAGAGAAGCACAGAGAAAGGCAGGCAGGCCCACAGGCTTGGTCCCAGGAAGGGGCCAGGGCGAGTCACACTTGCATGTCTGCCTGTGAACCTTCTCTCCGTCTAGCTGAGCCAAATGCTCCTTCAGTAAATGTCTCTCTGCTGTTGTGAAGATTTTATGTGTGTATTTTTAGAGAGGTGGGAAAGGGAGGGAGAAAAAGAGGGAGAGACATTGATGTGTGAGAGATACGTCAACCAGGTGGTTGGGACCCAGCCCACACCACAGACATGTGCCCTGACCGGGAACTGAACCAGCAACCTTTCGGTTCACAGACCAGTCCTCAATCTACTGAGCCACACTGGCCAGGGCCATAAACGCCTCTTTAAAGCTTCGCTCACAAGTATCCCGATGTGACCTACCGGAGAGAAATAAAAATGTATGTCCACACAGAGACTGTACACAAATGCCCGCGGCAGAGTTACTCAGAACAGGCAGAGTGGAAACCTGATGAACAGAACGTGGTGTCTGCACAATGGAACATTATCCTGCAGGTAAAAAGAATAAAGTGCTGATACACGCTGCCTTGTAGAGCTTTCAAAAGCATTATGTTCACCGAAAAAAGAGTCAGACACAAACACTACATATCGCATGGTCCTATTCATATGAAATACTCAGACCAGGCAAATCTATAGGTATAGGAGGGTTAGTGACTGCCTAGGTCTGCAGGCAGCAGAGAGTAGGAAATTGGGATTGACTGCAAATGGGCTTGAGGTCTTTTTTGGGAGGGCTGGAAATGTTCTAAAATTAGATTGCCATGATAGCTACACACCTCTCTAAATACGCTAAAGCAGTAGATACTGTAAATACTATAGAAAACTATAAATACACTTTTGCTTCACAGCAAAAGAAGCAAGAGTTTCTTTAAAAGGTACCCTAAGATGTCAGGTAGAAATCTGCTGTACAAACTACCCTATCAGATGTATTTCCTAGTGGCCACTACAGAGCATCAGGTGAACAGTGCTCTTACCGGGAGTGAAAACTACCCGTCTGGCAGCTGTCTCCTCCCTCCGACCTGAGCGGTCTGGTCGAGGCAGAGACGGAATCTGTGCTCAGAAAACTGCCAGCATAGGACCTTCCCAGGGCAGTCCTGTGGAGTCCTGCAGTTCACGTGTGGTGTCCTGTCACCCGCCTTTCCAGAGTGCTCTCGTCCCCTCACTAGTCCTCAGGAACTGCTCTGCAGGGCCCCAGGGAGGACACGGGGCTGCAAAGAGAATTTGGCACTGGCAAATCTGTCCTCGAGAATTTCATGGGCAGCGGCGTGGGTGCTGTCCGCCTGACCAGCCTCCCCACATCCAGCTTCTGGGACTCCTGCTCTGCCCACATCCGGGGTGACGGCCAACCCCCAGCCCTGTGCCAGTGCAGACCCTGTGCCCATTCTGGAAGAGGGCCAGAGAGGGAGGAAGAAGGCCAGATGAGTCAGGGAGAAGAAAGGTTTTCGCAAAAATCCTCCCTTCTCCATAAAGCGTCCTCTGCCTCCTTAAGCCCTTGGCCTTACTCCCTCCTGCAGGCTTCCAGAACATTCATCAGATCAGCATTCATCCATCAGCAGGTACATACCATGTACATCCTTGCTGCCCTTTTATACAAATGCACTTTGTCTCCACTACATGAAGCCACTCTAAGCACAGACAGGATGCATTACGATGCACTATTTATTCCTGCGACCCCACACCTAGCAGTGGCCAGTGATTAAGAACCACTTGCCAACTGTGTCATTACCTGTGATGACACTAAGATTACAACTCCATGCTATGCTTGAAAGAGACCCTATTTTGCCTGGTATTCTATGTCTCAGATCATATACGGAGTGTTTGATATTCCCACAGTGGAGGGAATCCTATTTATTTGTCATCACATCACAAGGTGACTTATGGGGACAGCAAAAGGGGGAGGTGGAGCATATCTAGTGTACAGAAAATCACCTAGCTACCTCTCAGATCCAAGAACTTTGTTAATCACCTCCTGTGACCTTGTGTTCCTTTGCAGGAGGCTCCTAGTCAGAAAATTGTGAGAAACTCCACCAGCCAACTAAGAAATCAACATCAAAAAATCTCCACAGGAACCACTGTCCATATTTTTTTTAAATGCACAAGGAACACTGTGTCTTTCTTCTGCATCGGTGAAGCCTACCCCTGAGAAGGAAAGACAGCGAGGCAAGGGGTCCACGCTCCCTCCGAAGGCAGCACCATCCAGTGCAGTGATTTTAAAGTGGGGAACACACCCCACAGGCATGGGGAGAAACCTTGGTCAGTGTAGGGAGAGGCATTGACCTTTCAAGAAGGTGGCTCCCGTTTCCGTTCTTCCCTTCAAGGAGACTGTTTCACTCGGGTGCTAGGGTCCCCTTAACTCCTCTCAAACACACAGCTCCCACTTTAACCCCAAATAAGTAGAATGATAGCCCTCAACACGTCACAATGCCCAGCTAGTTTCTTAGCACTGGTTTCCATTCATGCATTTGCCCTTTGGTCTCCAAGATTTGAAGCAAGTAAAGTTGCTTTTCCTCATTGGCATTTGTGATAGTTTCCTTTTAAAGGAACTACCTTTAATTTACACAGTGGGTCTAGCTGAGGAAGAAGTACTAAGTAATAGCACAGGGGTTGGCAGCTGTGCCCACATGATGAACTCAGTGTGCTCGAGACCAAAGGCTGGGAGCCACTGGGAACTGAGAAAAGGAGCATAAAGTTAGTGCCCAGTTCTCATCTCTGTCCTGACACTTTCTGGTGTGTGGCCTTGGACAGGCCACCAAAACTCTTTCCATGACTGTTTTCTCATCTGTAACATGAGGAGAGTTGTAGGCCAAAGGATTTTAAAGTATATTCCAATTCTGAAATTCCAGGATGCTCTATTATTTGGGGGCGGGGGGTAGAGCACAGAAAAAAGATAGTAAAAACAAGTGGAATTCTTCTGCTTGTCGTCTTTGAAGATAGCAAAGGGGAGCTCTCTTTGATTTCACTACAAACCAAGACCTAAAAGTAAGGCCCATCTGTTAGCAATTCTGTCCGCAACCCTCCCTCGCCCACCCACTGACCCTCAGAGACCGGGCAAGCAGCAGCCCCCAGCTTCCTCTGAGATGGCAGCTACTTAGTTCGGAAGATGAACAACCAGAAAGGAAAATGGAGAGCCGTGCCTTGTCTGCCTGGTCCGAAGGCCCCTCACTAATCTCCCCATCCTGAAACCCGAGGCCCTGGGAATGGCCTGTTCATGAATGGCCTGGGCCTGGCCTAACAGACAGAGAACTCCTTGGGGGATCCTATCAGCCCCCTCTTATCTCCCCATTGTGACAGGTGAAATGAGAAGCTTGGGCACAGGGCAGTCAGCCCCCTTTCCAGAAGCCTAGTTGGAACTGGGGATGGATCGAGGAAGCAAGGGCAAGCCCCCAGTGTTAGCCTTAAAGGCCTTTTTGAAAAGAGAAAGAACTTGATCTTGGATAGATTTTTCTAATAGCCCTTGAAGTGGATTGAGCAAAATGTCTGAATCTGAACAACTCAGACGTGGGCGAAGCTCTAATGTGGCCCTGGTAAATCAAGAAAGGGAAACAGAGGCCAGACACCTGAGACAAGGCAGGGACAGCACTGCTGGCTCGATGCCTGAGGGCCCATTCCTCGGACCACTTGGGACATGTTTACATCTGCAATGTTCTTAAAGAGGGGGGCTCTGAAATAGAGGGCCTGGGGGACTTCCTGAAGAAAGAATCTCCCAGTTCACCTCCAACTCAGCTTTTGCCTGCAGTCTTTTCACTTGAACCAATCACAATTCACTCTTCCGGCTTCTCCTCGGAATCCTACCCATAGACGCTAATCTGGAATTGTCCGTTCTTTCTGTCTGTCTTTTGTATCAGGGCAGCCAGCTGAAATGCTCCTGGGACAGTGCTCGGTGCCTGTGGGATGAGGAGTGGTGCGGACGGGCGAGATGGAGGGTCCAGACCCATCCCAAGGTGGCGGCTGAGGCTCGCTCCCCCTGCCCACTGGCAGGGAAGCCAGCTCGGAGTCCCTAATTATTTGGGTTCTACCCCCAATTCTAACATGTTGTAGGTGTGTGGGAGGTGCTACCCACACCACCAATAAGAAATCCTCTGACACCAGCTGGCTGTCCTACAATTCAACATGATTCTAACACTAGGGAGACAGTGCCATATCCCACAGGTTGAGGGCTTGGTCTCACAAGACTGTGCCCCGCTCCCAACTTCAGATGCCAACCCCAGGTCCAGGTTGTCATCTGTGCTTGTGACCAACTGGCTATATAAATCAGAGGTCCCATGACCTCCTCCTTGGATTTGATTAATGTGCTAGAGCAGCTCAAACATTTTACTTATCAGATCACTGGTTTATTATAAAAGCATATACAGTAACTCAGGAAGAGCCAGGATTAAAAATACAGCCACACTTCGGCACTCATCAGCTTCAGAACTCATCAAACCCTGCACTCATCTCATTTTGACAAGGAGGAAGTGCCTCAGCACTCAGAGCTTGCTCGGGACTCAGCGCCCTAGCTAGAACCTGTATGAGTCATGGCAATGCTGCCCCACAAGAGAAAATGCTTCATCACTTGCTGCTTGTTCGCCACTCATCAGTGCCTGCAATTTGCTCAGTACTCGTCGGTTTAGGCACTCGTCCTGAGTTCTGGAACAAATTAACGATGAATACCGAGGTACCACTGTATATACATCATGTTTGGGGGTAAAAAACGTAAGTCCAGTTAGCAACTCATTTCGTCTGCCTTTCTTTCCAGTTTTTGCTTCATCAGCCCATCTGAATTCCCGCCTCACCTCAACTTCTGCCTCCTCACTCTAGAAACAAGACTTAGATCCAGGGGTGTCCAACCTGCAGCCCACGGATGGACCGCATGCAGCCCACAATGGCTGTGAATGCAGCCCAACATAAATAATAAATACTTAAAACATCATGAGTTTTTTTGTAATGTGTGGCCCAAGACAACTCTTCTTCTTCCAGTGTGGCACAGAGACGCCAAAAGGTTGGACCCCCTGGCAGGACTTGGTGAAGTAGAAGAAAACAGCAATAATAAAAATGTCTTTAGAGTGTCCACTTAATACCATCCTGTCCAGCTCCCTGCTTTCCAAGAACAGAAATGTTCTACTCCTGTGTGCACCCCTCAAGGGGTCAGTAAGGTGTTCAAGCAACAACCTCTCAACAAATATTCCTCAAGAAACCAGTGCCACGACCAGAGCTCTGAGGTATGTAAGGAATGAGTTTAAAATGGAAAGAAAAGTGGATATGAAATTGGATCTGGATTTAGGTCAGGCAAAGATCACGAAATGTAAAGGCATTCTGGTTTAAGGAACAAATATCTAGAGTAGGGCTGTCCTGGAGAATAAGGAATAGTCCTGTTTATCTGGAGAGTGAGGTACATGGGAGTGAGTGGTGGGCAACAGGCGGCACTGGGGTTTGGAAATGAGGGGTGATGGGCTTTGATAGACAGTGGGAGAGTCAAGCCACTCTGCGACCTCACAAACTTTTACCCACATTCACTGATGACAGAAGGAGACAGATACATAATTCTCGGGGGCCTAAACATTTAATTCAAAGTAGTGTACTTCAAGCTTAAAATTTCTCTGAATCTTCATATTTTATCCTTAGAATGGATGATTTTATTCTATTCCACACCATAGGTTTTTAAAACATACATTTTCCTCAATTTTTTAGCAGCCTTAATGCTGTTAAAGCGATTGCCCACGTTTGTCTTGTACCTTGTTTCACCCAGAATGTAACCTTGCATACCTCAAATCTACATGCACCCTGTTTAAGAAGTGCCACCACAGGTCATGAGCAGCCGAGGGACACAATCAGAGCATGGACGGAATGAGGATTTGTACATGCCAGGCAGGCGGGAAGCCACTGGACTGCACAGGTGAGAAGCGACAATGCTGGTCCAATCAGCCGCAAAAAGGAAGAGCAAGGACAGACTCCAGGTAACATGGCCAGGTAGGGTTTGTGTGTTCACAATCTACACCTGCTGAGCAGGCTGGAATGATGCCCTTCAAACGATGCAGAGTGTGCATTTCACCAACAAGGAAATGTGCTGGAGCGAACTGGGTTCCAGAATTAACCCAACGTCTAAAAGACAAATGCAGCTTCTCAGGCCTGCTGGGGTTTAGGGCTGGGTTAGAATTGGCAGCCGCTCAGTTCAAAGAAAAGGAAAGAACTTCCCCAATTACAATAGGCTTCAGCCAGGCCAATACCCTCAGTGGGTAAAAGACTCCTTGGACAGGGAGCTCCTTTGACCAAACTATATTTTCACAGGTTAAATGTAAATGAACCAGAACCATGTGTGGCCAGCTCTCCCCACTTCGGGTTCAGTGGGATGGAGGTGGTGGGAGTCAGGAAGGGTATTGACAGAAAACATTTGAGGTTCTACCTGAAAAAACCAAACACGTGCAAACACTAGCAGCTGTTGCTCACACCCCACTTTCTCCAATGCTAGAACTGTCCTGAATGAGGCAATGAGACACGACTGGGCAGACCCGACTAGCCACCGAGAACCCTGAAGTCTGCCTTCCAGACCCCATCTCCTTTTTCCACTTACTCTTCACCATCAGACTCTCATAACCGTGTCTTCCTCCAACACTACCCTTTAGAAAATATCTAGACTCTATCCTTAATGCGAATTCACCTCCCCAGGGATAGTTTAACTATAAGCCTCAGTTTTAATTATGGAGAAAAGCCCATGCCCCACTTTCAAGGTAATGTTAGGCTCTAGTTAAAGAATGGGAAGTATTATTTCAGGCAGTAAGTCTTCCTTGGGCCCATGGAATCACACTACATTGGTATAAGCTACTGAGCCCACGAGTGAGGCCGGTTCTGTTCCCCCCGCCCCCCCACCCCGGCCACCCGGCAGCACTTGCTGTCTTTTGGGAAGGGAATTCAATCCCTGAGTTCCCCCTGCAGGGAGCCCCAGCACTTCTCTTGATCTGTGTTTTGGACGCCTTCTCCCAGCTGCAGATGAATTTCCAGAGCCAGCCCCTAACTCCTCTGTATCCCAACCGAAGCCTGGCCAGGAAATGCTCCAGCCATCCCGGAAAAGGGCACACAGTACTTTTCCCCTCCCTGGCTAAGACCTGGGGCTGCCTCTGGGCTCTCCACTCTTGTCCTTGTGAGGCACCTTAGCTGGACAACAGCTCTGAAAGAGCTGCTTCATTTGGCAGACACCTCATCTCTGCCTTTTGAGTAGTTAATGGTGTGTGCAAAACCTACATTCATCACAAAAGACAAGCAACCTCACATGGATGCATTTTCTTTCTCTGGGACAGGTCTGGACTCTCCCTGCCTCAGTGACCCCTCACAGAAGGAAATGTAATACCAATTGAATTTTTATCCAGTACCTTTTATCCTTAGGGCTCAAATTCACTTTCACCAGCTCTCTCCTACACATACACATTCACAGTCAAAAGGTAAAGGCAATTTTTCAACCATTTACTCCCCTTTCCTGGCTCTTTTCTGACAAATGTTCCCTGATCCTGGTGACTCCTTTGAGGGCCTGACCTTTGTCCTCTGGCATCTGGTCCTGTCTGGATGCCTCACCCTTTCTCAAAGCTTGTCTTTGTCACCTAAATCCCACTATTCTTGAGTCAGAATATCTAATTTGACTCAGAAAGTATCTCTTATTTCTTCCTCCCAGCGTTGGCAACAGCCTTATCTGAGGAGCAAAATACAGATCTGGGTTCTAAAACCTGCACTTATTGACCTTTAGAATCTTTATCTGGTCTTGAGACCTAAAGGGGTAGAATACTAGTATATTAGACTTTAAATATCTTAAGATTGGAGACTGTGTATTACCCATCTCTTTATTCCCATAGCACAAGCTCAGGCCCTGGCAGACGGTAAGTGCTCAGAAGTGACTGATGAATAAATGGAAGACGCTGTGTTCTTAAGTGGGGACATGAGGTATGAGTGTGATCTACCAAGAGCCAACGCCAGCAAGGACTGTTAAAGTCTGGTTGCTTTGCAGAACATTTAAAACAAAGGTCATCAGTCCTTAAGAACAGGTTAGAAATTCTAACATCATACTGCGTTCAGATTTTGGAGTGACACGTTGGCAGACCTAGAGCTTTAAGGATGAAATTAACAAAAAATTAGCAAAATGAATGGCTATTATCCCAAGGCGAAGGAAACCAAACGATAGTTGAGAAACATAGGGACAGAGATTTGAAAACACCCAAAGCCATCAGAGTGACCTGGGCTAACTCAGTGAGGCAGTCTGGAAAGCCCCCACACCCAGACAGCCGAAATGTAATTAGGAAGGACCGCATTGACCAAAGGGCGGTGCACAGCTATTCAGCGAAAGCAAGAATTTGCAACTGGAAGTTCAATGCTACCCAAAGCATAAACTGGTCAGAATAAAGATTCCGGGATGATATGCAGACGACTGGTTTTAAACAATGGTGCACAATCAGTGGAGAAAGTCTTTTCAACAAATGGCGTAGAATAATTGGTTATCCATAGCAACACAAAATTTGAAAATTAACTTCAATTTGTGCTTCACATCATTTACAAAAATGAATTCAAACTGTATCAGAGACCTAAGTATAAAACTTAAAACTATAAAACATCTAGGAAAAAAACCTTTGTAACCACGAGTCAGGCAGATTTCTTAGACGTGGCATCAAAAGCATGGTTCCTAAAATAACAAATTGATAAATTAAACCTTATCAAAATTATGAACTTGTGCTCTTCAAAAGATTTTAAGAAATGAAGATACAAGGGATAGATTGGGAGAAAATAGTTGTAAATCACGTATCTTACAAAGGACTTGAATTCAGAATATTATAAAGTATTCTCAAAACTCAATAATAAGAAACTAAACAATTTGAATAATTAAATGAGAAAGAGATTTGAACAGATACTTCACCCAAGAAGATATACAGGTGGAATATGAACACATGAAAAAATGCTCCATATCACCAGTCATCAGGGAAATGCAAATCAAATTGAAACCACAATGAAATTCCACTACACACCTATTACAATGGCAAAATTTTTTAAAAAACAATAAGCACATCAAATATTTTTTTTAATTGTGGAAAAAACTAGAACTCTCATACCATACAATGTGGGTGGGAATGCAAAATGGAACAACCAGTTTGGAAACCCTTGAAGCAGTTTCTTAAAACGTTAAACATACGCTACTTTAAGGTCAAGCCATTCCAGTCCTGTTTACTCAAGAGAAAGGAAAGCCTATGTCCATACAAAGACTCATACATAAACATTCACAGTAGCCTTATTTCCAACAGTCCAACACTAGAAACAGCCTGAGTGTCCATCCACAGGTGAAGCGATAAACTGTGGTATGTTCATACACGGGGCTACTACTCATCCATAAAAGAAAGGAATGAACTACCGATATACTTAACAGCATGGATGAATTTCAAAATAATTTTGCTGAGTAAAATAAGGAAGACAAAAAAGAGCGTATATTGTGATTCCGCATTCAATAAAATACAAACTAATCTTCGGTGGCAAAAAGCAGGCATTATAAAGAGGTATAAGGAAGATTTGGGGGGAATAACAGATATATGTCCGTGATTGTGATAATAGCTTCACAGGCACACACAGGTCAAAATGTATAAAATTGTTCTCTTTAAAAGTGAAATTTATTGTATGCCAATTACGCCTCAATAAAACTGTTAAGGGTATACATGTCCAACTTCAGACATTTTCTCTCCCTGTTACTATAGAGAGCAGGGAAATGGTTGAACCTCAAGGAATGCAGACTGCTTCATGGCCTGCTTCAAAATGCCTTTCTTTTTCCTTCAAGGTGGACTGGGGGAGGGATAGAAATTTAGCTTCAGGAGAAATGCAATTTCTGAGCTTAATAGAATTCATATAAGGGAATGCATATAATAGTGCACAATCAGGAATCCCTACTAGTCCCACACACACAGCTGTATTCTCACAACATACAACCCAAAATAAAAAGCAAGGGACAGGTGATCCAAAGAAGCAGCTGCTTGAATTTCTGCTAATAATCAGGATACATAAATTAAGAACACATTAATAAAACCATTTCACACCCATGACATTGGAGAGAAAGGTTTCAATCTGACAGCACTAAGTGTTGGCTAAGATGTGAAACAATTGCAAGTTAGATACTTTGCTGGGGCACATTCAGACAATCAATTTAGAGAGAAATTTGGCAAAGATAAAGACTCATATCCTACACACAGAAAACCCACGTC
Organism: Macrotus californicus; assembly: GCA_007922815.1. NCBI lineage: Eukaryota > Metazoa > Chordata > Mammalia > Chiroptera > Phyllostomidae > Macrotus > Macrotus californicus. Next base: position 75,902 of record VMDR010002642.1, read on the forward strand.
TAGGTCTACATCCACGGCAACGTTGGTTCATGTGCGCGAGAAGAGTTTGAAACCCACATCAGGCACCCCCAACTGCTAAGCCTCGCACCCCAAGACAAGCCCCCAAAACACCTACCTATGAAAACCAACAAGACCCACAGGCTGGAGGGACTTGAGCACCGCACGCGCGCAAGGACTCACCCAACCCGCAAGCTGAGACCTCGGAAGGCGGGGCTGGGACTCGGCGTGGGTGAGGCCCTCTGACTGCCCGCGGAGCGCCGGCCTGGGGGGCGGGCGTCTGGTGGGACACAGGTTTGCGGCCTGCGGGACGCTCTCTGGGACTGAGCGCCATCTTCATGCTCTCTCTCCACCTTGCTCTCGCCAGGGCGCCACCCTTTATACATATGTATATATAAATATATTTAAAAATATGTATATATATTTTTTTAGTCTAAATTTTCTGTCGCTCCAGAATACCTGTTATCTCCCGGATGGGAGCTTTGACACGTGTCTGCCGCCCGGTGTTTGCGCTGCCACCAGCACCCCTTCTCCTTGGCCTGGCTCTGGTGACTTGTGGGGCTTTCCCTGGTGGGTCCCTCCGGACGGTAACCAGCAGAGAAAGGTTTCGTAAGTGGCCACCAGCTCCAGGGCACAACCAGGGGAAACAGACCCAGGGGCTCAGTCTTTCTGGGAAAGCGGTCTGTTAGCTTCTGATCGCGGCTGCAGCCGAGCGAGCCCGCTTCCGATTAAACACAGTTGGGGTCTGAGTGGAATCCTCTCCCGAGACTTCAGGGTCTGCGTGGGCGCTCTTCTCGCGAGGGCGCTCTTCTCGCGCGGAGATGCCTCTGCAGCTCTCCAGAGGGCCAACACCTCTGGGGAAAGAGCTTTTTACGTGCCAGTGGCACCTGTCTGTTCGGCCGCTCTCCAGGAGACGCCCCTTGATTGCCTGTCTCGGGTGAACAAAGGGCTTTTGTTCTGGGGCGCCACCGGACAGGAACTATTGGAGAGTTACATCTTGGCAGGGTCCCCACCCCAGGACACAGACAGCCAAATGAGAGACACCCCCAAAGTCTTCTGTTAGAGGCCCATTTGCTCGTCCTGGAGCTCCAGCCTGAAGCAGGCGCCAGGTTTGGCAGACTTCTAGAGGCCTACAGATTTCAAACTATGTTACAAAGCTGTAGTGATCAAAACAGTCTGGGATCGGCGTAAAAACAGACACAGACCAAGGGAATAAAATAGCCCAGAACTTGCGTGTATGTATTCTAAATGCTACAATATATAAATATGTATATATGGCCATACATGTGGCTATATGTTAAGATTTTATAAAGCTGGGTGGTAAGTATTCAAGTGTTTATGCTACTCTCTAAATTTTTCTAAAGTTTGAAACATTTTATGTTGAAGTGTTTCATTGAACAGGAGGAAAAAACCCTGTGTTTGTCAAGTTCAAAATATACTTGAAATGTTTATTCAACATTAAAATAAAAGCCTGACCTAAGCTTTGGGAGAAGTATAGGTAATCTTACAGGCCTAATAAAATCTGTCTAAATACTAGAAAGGTAGGAAAAAGGAAATAAGATAAAAACATAAACCAGTTGAGTGAGGAGGCACATAGCCACTCAAGAACAGAGTGGGGCAGTGAGGGTGCGGAGCAACAGAACCCACTGCACAGCCCCGGGAAGTCTCTCTGAGGTCCAGCTGCCTTTCTCGGGTCAGAAGAGAAAAGATCAGTGTACCAAGGAAGCAAACAAAAACACCTAAATGTTTTTTGAAAGAGATCAAAAGGAGGGGAAAGATGCCACAGCAGGCAACACCCAGGTAAGGTCATGAGAAGTGACAGCAAGTTCAGATGCGCTAGCAGCTGGTGAAATGCCTCACAGCGAGGTGAGAAGGGAAGTGGTACTTTGGCGAATGCCTGGAAGTACTGGCAGAAGCTGTAAGATAAGAATGTGTTCGGGCACTTCTGTTTAGGGGTCTGAGACAGCAAAGCATACATGACCTTAGTTAAGCAGAACGATGTTCTGATGAAACTGAAGGAAAAGCAAGGAGTCTAACAGGGAAAGAGCTGGGTTTCTGGGGTTAGGAAAACCAGTATTTGAATCTGGAGCCCACACCTTCCATTCGGGTCACCCTAAACCTGTTACCTAACCACTTTACACTTCAGTTTTCTCTTTCATGAGGTGGGATAAAAGTAATACTTCTTCCTATGACTGCTGTAAGGGTTAGCTGAGATGGTTGTGCCACATGGCATAGGTTTTGAACAAAAAGTTTTCTACTCTTGCCCTGGCTGGTGTAGTTCAGTGGATTGAGCACAGGCTGCGAACCAGAGGGTCGCTAGTTCAAGTCCCAGTCAGGGCACATGCCTGGGTTGCGGGCCGGGTCCCCAGTGGGGGCCAAGTGAGAGGCAACCACACATTGATGTTTCTCTCCCTCTCTTTCTCCCTCCCTTCCCCTCTGTCTAAAAATAAATAAATAAAATCTTTAAAAAAGAATTAAAAGTTTTCTACCCTTACTACTGTTATTATCAATCTTGTTCTTCTAAATGTTCAAATCAGACAACACAAATGCTATAGCATGTTAGAAAAGCAACTCGGATGGGACAGGCCATCATTTTGGCTCTATCGTGTACACTCTAAAATAATTTTCACTACAAGGCTTTGCAAAAATGAAAAAGTTTGTGTATCTGTTTGTGTTTACATACACACCTGGATTCATGGGAGATTCAGGACTAAGAGAACTTTTTTTGTGAAACAGGAAGGGGTAGAGAGAGGATGAGAGGAAAGGACTTGTGTTCATATGACTTCACCTCTCTGGGCCCATTTCCTCATCTGAAGAAATCCGCAGACAGGGATCCACACTGAATAAATGCTTTTTCCACAGCATTTTACTCTGTGTCTCTTTGTACACACCTGGCAGAGTAATGACCACCAACATGCATCATAAAAGACTGCAACACCCACTCAATATGCCACTTAATAATTCAGCAAAAAAGCCAGGGAATTTGGGCAGCGAGTGTGTGTTGATGCATCTGCACATCACAAACATGCCCTGATGTATCTGCCAGGCCTGGATCAAATGGGATGTTTCAAAGGGACCATAAAACAATTTGAAAACTCTGAAAGCTAATATGAATGTGAACCAAAAACTCCTCCAAAAACTTGGACCTCTATCACGGGAGGCCTCCCCAGAAAGGTGCCGGCTCCCTCACTGTCCTCCATGGCCTCAGTTTACAACTCTTTTCCTGGGCCTCTTTTGCTTCCTCTGAATGCTCCCTGCTCTACTTTTCTCAGCTTTATGGAATGTGCTGTAATGACGCAGCTGTCACCCAGAAGTTTACAGCCCGTGGTGGTGGTAGCTGCACATAGATCTCTTTGGCTATTGCAACCTGGGCCCAGCTCTTAGCAGCTCATTTGTCAGAGGCTCTGTTGGCTCCTCTCCTCCTCCTTGATGTTCACCCTGAAGAGATTCAAGTCAACAGATGCAAGGAATGTCTACCTGTAACCTCTGCACATGAGGGCAAGGTCTGGCACTTCACGCGGAGGGCGCGGTCCCCAAGGTGAGACCACCCTCACTCCTTTCTTTTCCCTTCGTAGACAAAGACTGTCAGAGAAATGGCAAATAGCCGTGCCTTCAAGTTATTAAATGAAGCTTAAACTTCAAGAGGCTGACGCACCAAACACAGCAGGCCTTTGGACACAACCCTTGGCCTCCACGTGGAAGAAGGGGCCATGAGCCTTGCCCTGTGGGGATAGGACACACACAGACAGCAAAGCCTTAGGAATGCTCCTGTGGAAATGCATAATCCAGAGCAGATTCATCTGGCACAGCCCAGATATAGAAATGGCATGAGAATGCAGATTTTAGATGGCCGGGAGCAACATTTTTGACATAGCAGTTGAAAAAAATCTCCTGAACACTTTGCTGGTTGGCAGGTCAGATGTGGGTGCCAACTGGGCAGCATTCCGCAATGAGGGGGTACATTGCATGATCCTGAGCAATTGCTTCCTCGGAATGAGTCCATAAAAGGAAAAAGCTGACACGAAGTGGCTGCATCTGGTGGACTTGCATGGCAGACAGAAGCCTGAGTGGCAGAATAGGGACTCTACTTCCGAGGGAGAAGAGCAATGTCTGAAGAGGTGTTTCTCACAATTCTGGCTAAGTTAGGAGAGAGTATAGGAGAAGAGCTACTGCTTATTAAACACAGGAGTATAAAATACACACTGAGTTCCTCTGGCCTTCAGGACAGTCTCTTAAGCATGAAATGGCTATAAAGATGAATAAGTTTAGGGCATTGACATAAGTTACTCAAAATGCAGTAGAAAAAGATAGAAGTCATGGTTAAAGAACAGGTCAGTTTCAATAGGAGTCCGCAGAAGGAATCCACCCATTCAATCAATAAACATTTGGTGCCTGCCTATGGCAAACCCAGGACCAGGTCCTGGTGACACTAAGACAGAATTCTTGCTTCCAAGGACCTCTGAACTAGTAGGTGGGCAATGTCCTAAGCAAGTTAAGTTCAATACAAGTTTTTGGAAAAGTTGGTCTGGTTTAATTAAGAGTTAGGAAAAGAAAAACTGGTCGTGACTTGGAATGAAAACACTTTATAAATGGGATTAACCCTTCCTGCTTAGAATGCTTGAGATCGGAACAACCTCTACAGTGTGGGCTCTGTTGATGCCTCTGCTTCATGTAGTCTGAAAAGCACAGAGAACATGCCATTCACACCCATGGTTCCAGAAAGACAAGGTGGATTGTGGCGGCAGCAACCGGAAGGTCGAAGACCTGAAAGGTCACTACACATAGACGTAAAATAAAAATTGTCACCATTCATACACCGAAAAAGGAGTTTAAGAAATATCTAAAAATTCCACACACAGTCCAAGGTAATTTGTATAACAAGATCTGAATATTTTGAGCCATTTTGAAAGTTTAGAGTGAGTTGTGTTACCATGTCTCCCCCCACACACACACACATACACACGCACGCACATGCACGCACACACACGCACACACACACGCACCAGTGCAGCAGTTCAGAATGAGACAGGTTTCCACCGTGCCTCAGGTTGCAGTGCAGTAAGAGGGCTTTTGAGCCAGGTAGATCTGAATTCGCACTGGACTCCACCAGGCAATAATTGTGTAGCTTGGGCAAACTAGTTAACTTCTGAGCTTTAATTTCTTTATTATATTAAGAATAATGTAACACCTACTCCATGGTGGTGTTACGGATTTTAATAATAATATTACTCATCAGCTGTTGGGTACTAACTCTGAGCCAGACAAAGAGCAAGGCACTTTATCAATAGTATCTCATTTAGTTTGAACAACAGCCATGCAATGGAGGCACCGTCACACCCATTTTAGAGATGGAGAAACTGAACGTCAGAGAAGCTCGGTAGCTGGACTGTCACCACACAATTGAAGACAGTTGTAGCTGAGATCCGAGATGGGTGTAGAGAAACACACTGTGATCCCCTGCAACAAGCCCACAGCACCTTGTGAGGAATAGAAGTCATGCAGAGAATGGGGTTCCCACATCTCACACCCCTCTTTTCCTTGTTTCGCTCCTTGTTTCCTACCTTAATAACCTTTGATTTCTCTCCATTTCTCTCAGTGTGTGGATCTCCAAATGCGTGTGCTTCTAAGCCATTTATCTGGATCTACGTAAATCTCGTGCATATGTTCATTTCTCTATGTGTCTCAATGGGTGTGTCTGTGTCTGTCTCCTTCTGTGTGAGAGAGTTCCTAGCTAAGTCTCCGCCTGGCCACATCTGTGTCTGTCCCTCCACGTCTTTGTTTATAACTGTCTCAAAGGCCCAGTTTTAGTCTTCTTCCGTCACCCCCTCCCCACCATCTTCTCTTCCATTTCTTCCTCTTTCTTCTGCTCCCACATCCTTCTCCTAACTGGACACAGTAAAAGACAGTTGTCATTCAATTTTCTGCTGGACTATAAACATTATAATGTAAAAGGGGGATGAGAAGAGTGGTTTCTTTTTCTTTTACCTCTTTGGGGACTTTTTGTAGTTCCCATGCCCTTCGTTGTTGCCTGCCCCTTGGGAATGAGAGACTGCAATTCTTAAAACTTGAAAGCACTCCTACCTCTGGTGAAGTGTGAGCCAAGGACAGGCTAACTCAGCTCTTGTTTATGGTTCCGGAACCACTGACCCAGTAAGCAGTCATTCCATTCCTGGCCACAAGCACATACTCTAGTAGGAAACAATTTATTTGAGGTTTTTCATGAGAGCCCTTGCGTATACATGCCCCTTCTTGGAAAAGGAAAATACTTCATTTTTTCCTTGCTTTTGAGGAAAAAAAAACATCCTCCAGTCCCTCTTGTTTATGTAACCTTACTAAGGGAGGTACAGATATTCTCAATTCCACAGAAAAACAAAAATTGAAAATGATTTTCCCCACAAAGCATAAAAACCTGTATTTATAAACAAAAGAAATCTAATAGAACTTCCTCTAGGAGGAAAAACAAATCTCCTCCGCCTGCTCTGAGAGTATTTTGAGGGTGGCCCGTGAAGAAAGTTGGGCCAACAGATAACAGCCCATCGCCAGATGCCGGACAGGGGACAGAAGATAAATGTCCTCCACAGCCAACCTGACCTGGTAGCTTTGTGGAGTGAGAGGCCTGGGGACTCTTTTCCTCCCTGGCTGCTTGAAGATCGGCCACCTTCGTGAATGACATAGTAACTGTCCAGACCAGGAAGTTCATGATCTACACGCTACTTCAGTGGAAACGGAAGGTCAATGACATCCTTCACCCTGGGAAGGCAACAGTACCTAAGACAAAAATTCAGGAGAAACCAACAAAAATGGACAAGACCACACCAGCTCTCATCTCTGTTTTTGCGTTCAGAAACCACTTTGGTGGCGGCAAGTCAACTGGCTTTGGCATGATTTATGATTCCTTGGATTGCACGAAGGAAAATGAACCCAAACATAGACCTGCAAGACGTGGCCTGCGTGAGGAGGAGAAGACCTCATGAAACAGAGAAAGGAATGCAAGAACAGGATGGAGAAAGTCAGGGGGACCGCCAAGGCCAATGTTGCTGCTGGCGAAAGTGAGCTGGAGACTGGACAACAGAAGGAATGAGTCTTCAGCGACTTGATCTGTGGTGACGACTGAGCAGAGTTTTCATGAGAGGATTCATAACTAAGAACTTTAAAAAGAGAGAAAGGGGCCTGGGGGCTAATGAAAGATGGAAACTTTTCATCCTTCCTGAACAAGTGGAAAACTCACTGCATGAGAAAGGCTTTTTGTGGTTTGGCAAAGGAAGGACAGGGTGTGGGTGGCATGTGGGGGTTTATAGATCAGATTCACGTAAAGGAAAAGGTTAGACTATGAGGATAAAAGAAGGCAATGCTCAAAACGTATTTTGTTTGTGACATGTTCCTTATTATGCCACAAGCACCTTGTCATGGCCTGAGGAAAGAGAGGCATCTATACTAGTCATTTTGCATGTCCGCGTTTGCTAGGAACCCCTCGTCTGGGAGTGGCCATGTAGTGTACACAAAAAGAATCATCGACTTTCAGGCCTTATCAAACAGCAAACTTATTCTTCTATAAGAAACTCTCATTTCTTCTGCAACATTTGCACTTTTTAGGGCTCTGACTCTGACAAATGAATTCCTAAAATCCAAACACTCCCAATATATATTGCATTTGTCTGACTTCCCAGTAAAATGTTTTCTACTGGACACATTTTGTGACTTTTCTTTAGTGCACTCTGGATGGTTCCTAAGTGATCAGGTCACTCCCTTTCCAAAATTCACCCACGATCTTCCCACAGTCCCTTCTGAAATCTTCCCTGGCTCCCAGGCCTCCACTTTCAACAATCAGGTCGATGTTTACTTGCAAGCCAGGGTCTACCATATCTCCCATCATATCTGGTTTGTCACAGTCTTCCAAAGATGGCTCAGCAAGCACAGTGCAAGCTTCCCCAGGCCTCGGCACTAGAACTCCTATAAACCAGAAAGGCGAATCACATAAACACCCCCAACTCCCACAGTTAATTCCCACCCTGTTGTCCGTGTCTGTGGGTCATTCATGCATGTTCTTTGTCTGGTCCTTTCCCCTGTTTTCCACCATGATCCTGTCCCCTCCTCCCCTCTGATCACTTTCAGTCTGTTCCATGTTTCCATGCCTGTGGTTCTATTTTGTTCATTAGTTCATTTTACTCATTAGATTCCTCCTATAGGTGAGATCATATGGTATTTGTCTTTCACCAATTGGTTAGTTTCACTTAGCATAATATTCTCCAGTTCCATCCATGCTGTTGCTAAAGGTAGGAGCCCCTTCTTTCTCTCTGCTGCGTAGAATTCCATTGTGTAAATGTACCATAGGTTTTTGATCCACTCATTGACTGATGGGCCCTTAGGCTGATTCCAGCACTTGGCTATTGTAAATAGCGCTGCTGTGAACATTGGGGTATGTAACTTCTTTTGAATTGATGATTCAGGATTCTTAGGGCAAAGAGGGAAAAATTGGGACAACTGTAGCAGAATAATAACAAAAAATGATTTTTAAAAAGGTGAAAAAATAAAGAACACCTAGAGGCTCTCTGACACCTCTTCACCCAGGCAGCTTCAGCTCCCTTTCATCCTGTCCATGCCAGTTAGAGCAGCTGAGCTGGGACGGAGCTAAGGAGCTCGGCCATCCCTCTGCTGCCCCTGTGCCCAACCAGGGGCCAGAAGCACTGAGCCTTGTACTTGACTCAGCTCCAAATGTACCTTCAAAGTCCTTTGGGTTGTTTAGCACTCGTTATAATTCTTAACTCCTTAAAGCTTTGAGAAGAGCTCATTTGGGAACAAATTATAAAGATGACAGAGGAAAAGCTTTTCTTTCTTTTCTTCAAAGTAGTAGATTTACCTCAGACTAAAGACTGGGGAGAGTTGGGGGCTCAGAGGAAACAGGAAGCTCCACCTTAATGACTTCATATCCCCAGTCCTCTAGATCCCCTGGAAAAGAAAGTCCTCTTGCTCTTCTTGCTATTCTCAAGAATCTCCTATCCGGTGGGTACTAGACTCATCAGGGTAAACACTTAATAAGTTATGGAAATGTCTAATCACTCTACTGTATACCTGAAACTAATATATTACTGTACATCAACTATAACTGAAAAAATTTTTTTAAAAAGAGTCTCACTGTTGGTGTCCCCTCGACTTGACTCCCATCTGTTCCCTTGACTCTGAAACACTATTAGATTGCCAGACGCCCAGGACCAGAGGCCCCATTTATTCTTCACAGTCCTGAGCACAAAGCCCCATGCAGAATGGACACTGTCTTGTTGAACAACAAACAATGTTCTTGACTACACTGCACCACTTATCAGCTGTTCAGGACAGAAGCTTTAAACAAAAGTTCAAATCCTAACTAGATGACCTTGGGAACTTTTCTTAATGTTCCTATGACTTAATTTTAACTTATGCAACCAATCTGATAGGATTACTGTGATGAATACATCTGACAATATATGCATGATCAGTAAATAGTACCAATGTTTTATATTATGTATCATTATCAATAGTAAAACGAGGACATGGAAGTTATCCCACAAGGTTATTTTGAAGATTAAATGAAAAAAGTAAGTTAAAAAGACTGGCCACATTGCTGGTATTTAATAAATGTGAGCTTCTTTTCTTCCTTCAAAAATGGGTACTATTATAAATTACACTGGCAACAATTATTAGACTAATTGACTAATATGATTAAAAATAGAGTTAACTATAGCCTTGGCTGGTGTGGCTCAGTGGATTGCATGCCCGCCTGCGAACCAAAGGGTCACTGGTTCAATTCCCAGCCAGGGCACATGCCTGGGTTGCGGGCCAGATCCCCAGTGCGGGGAGGGGGGAGCGTGAGAGGCAACCACACACTGATGTTTCCCTTCCTTTTTCTTCCTCCCTTCCCCTCTCTCTAAAAATAAGTAAATAAAATCTTAAAAAATATATAGTTAACTACAAACAACAAGTATCAATTTGCAAATGTTTGGCATATTCAAATAAAATAGCCTTTACTCTAAAATTGTCTCAAACTTAATTGAATTAACTTTGATTTTTTTTTTTTTGGAAGTGGTGTGTGGTATGGTATGGTGGTATAGTGGAAAAAGAAAGTAATTTGTCTTTGTAGACCTGAGTTTTTATCCATATGGTGTCAGGCAGGACACATAACCCCGTTAGGTCCTCATCTGCAGAATGAGAGTTACAATAAGTTTTGTACAACATATTATATAGTGTACTGAGGTCCAAATCAAATAACGGAAAATATATTATAAACTATGAGTCATTTTCTAGAAATTAGTTATTATGAGGGGATGCGACCATAATTGCAATTTAAGTCATATGTGGGAGTTTCAGAAAATAAATTTATAGCTTAAATCTAAATCATAAATCTCTAAAATCTTTATATGTTGATCCACCAGAGTCCTCACCTAACCTCTCCTGATGGGGGAAAAAAAAGCTATGTTAGGGCATGAATTAATGATCAAGTTGTTTGAAGAAAATTTTTAAAAGAGGATATAATTGTGATTTTCATACAGGCATCAAACAAAATATCATCAAATAGTTTTATTTAATTCATTAATTAATGAGGGAGCCAGTAAGATGTCACCACTAGTCAAAGGAGATTTTTTTAAATATATTTTATTGATTATGCTATTACAGTTGTCCCATCTCCCTCCCCCGCACCCTGCACACCCCTTCCCCCCACACTCCCCTCTTTAGTTCATGTCCATGGGTCATATATATGAGTTCTTTGGCTTCTACATTTCCTATACTATTCTTAACCTCCCCCTGTCTATCTTCTACCTACCATTTATGCTTCTTATTCCCTGTACCTTTTCCCCCTCTCCCCCAACCCACTCCCCTGATGATAACCCTCCGTGTGATCTCCATTTCTGTGATTCTGTTCCTGTTCTAGTTGTTTGCTTAGTTTGTTTTTGTTTCTGTTTTAGGTTCAGTTGTTAATAACTGTGAGTTTGTTGTCATTTTACTGTTCCTATTTTTGATCTTCTTTTTCTTAGATAAGTCCCTTTAACATCTCATATAATAAGGGCTTGGTGATGATGAACTCCTTGAACTTGACCTTATCTGGGAAGC
>VMDR010002643.1:0-86848 GCA_007922815.1 Macrotus californicus
GTTGTTCTTTGTAGCTCCTCTGTAAATGAGTGTTTAGTGAAGTAAAATTTATGTTATAATACAGAATACAGATATATTTTAAAGGTTCTTTTTCAGCAAATATTACTGGGGCCCTGATAGATGCTGTGTTGGGCCCTGGGGAGAGCTAAACAGACATTCCTTCTGAGCATGTAAGAACTGCTATTAGAACTGTCCAAAATTTTGATAATGTGATGAAATAAATTTTGCTTTCATTAAATGCTTTTCTTGGAGAGAAACTTTGTTGTAATAATTTTGATGAGTTAAGAATTATGAATTGATTAAGGAACAACCTATCCTCAGGAGAAGAGCCAGGATGCAGGTAGAACCATGGAAACCATCTTGGCCTGGATCTATACCTGTAGATCATGAGGCTCTTGAGGTTCTTACACACAGTCTGACTTGTCAGGCCTGGGGCAGGAGCTCCAAAAAATATCTGGAATATACCTTGAGCGCTATACAGAAAGGACCATAGAAGTATTTTAGTCTGTTTGCAATTGTAAGGCCTTGAAACTATTGTTTGTTATATTTTATAATAAAGCAAAGTTACAGCACTATTAAAGAAAACTTGTAACCCTGGCTGGTGTGGCTCAGTGGACTGGGCGCTGGCCTGCAAACCCAAGGGTCGCCGTTTGATTCCCTGTTGAAGCACACGCCTGGGTTATGGACCAGGTCCCCAGTTGGGGGCATGCAAAAGGCAACCTATTGATGTTTCTCTCCTTCTCACCCTCCCCCTCTCTCTGAAATTACATAAATAAAATCTTTAAAAAAAAAACCAAACTTGTAAATACTACAATGCAAAAATTTCACCCATTTCCTGTGAAAAATGTATTTTTTATATTCTCATCTTTGTCCACTTGCTTACATATTTTCGCAGTTATTTTATAATATGCAAATTTTGATTTTTTAAAATTTAACAGCAAATGGATATTTTTTCGTATTCCTTAATTACTCTTTTGTATTTTTAAAAACGTTTCTCCAGCTTTATTGAGGTATGATTGACATACAATTGCCTATATTTAAAATGTATGATTTCATGAATTTAGGCTTAATTACTCTTTTGATTATCATTTTTAATGGCGATTAATTGATTTGATCTCTTATTTTTTTAACATATTTCTCTACTGAAAGGTTAACTGAAAATAGTTTTCAAATGTAATTATATTTGCAGTGCTGGATGCATGTTCAGCATAATTTTCCCTTTATTGGCAGACTTCACTTTAATTGTTTTCATTGCAAAGCCACTTCACTACTCAGTTGTGCAACTGAACTCTAACCTCTTTTTGCAGGTAAATAGTCCGAGTTTCCCCAAATTGATTTTGAGCTCTGTTTCTAGCTGACCTTCACATAGAGGATAAAGTGTCTGTCAGCTGATAGTGATTTCTTTATGGCAACTGCCCTGTCCCAGCCCCACTGCACTTTAATGACGAAGAAGATGAACTGGAACTACAACATAGAAATTTTATTCTGTATTTTTATCCCTTCTGCTTTTTCATGCAATTTGTGTGGCTTGTCAGCTGATTAAATTCCTTGACAGAGAGATGAAGGGAAAGAGAACACCACTAAATAAATAGTATTTCTTCATCTTCCGAAAGAATTTTTCAAGGACTGCAAAATAGCATTAATTAGTTATCTACTGTGTCTTAGAGCGTGTGAAGCATTTTATTTTCATCAGCGTCTGAGGTAGAGACCACTATTTTCATTTTCTCCACGGAGCCCTCCCTGTTTCATTTCTAGAAGCCTCCTACAGTGTGTTCATACACCGTAGTTCCCAGTACTTCCTCTCTCGTTGCACTGATCATAGTTATTCCAAGTAATTGCTTACTGACCCTTTTCTTTGTTCAACTGCTAGTACCCGGCAGACCAGAGACCATTTGCCTTGGTCACAACTGTATCTCTAGTGCCTATAAGTGCCTGACACATGGTTGCCATTCAACAAGTAGTTGTTGAATGAATGTGTTCAACTGAAGAGTCTTGGTTTTATACGTGGGAAGTTACACCACAGTGCCTCTATGAATTTCTCTGGGCCTGGGTTCCTTCTTCCACAAAAATGGGGTGATTGCATTGAGGCCCTTGCTTCCCCCAAATGATGACTCTTTATAAGGATGCCAAAGGTGCTTTTGTTTGTGCTTTGGTTTATTTTTAGGCTATATACTATATAGGTGTTACAGTAGAATTGAACCATTAGACCACATATTGAGGCTCTTTTGGGAATTCTCAGTCTCCCTTTAGAAATATGTTAAATAATATACTGGCTCTGGTTTTGTTAGCAAAGTGTGAGCAAACAGTTTTAGGAGGAAAGAGGAAAAAGTGTATAGTTGGGTATACAATTAACCTGAGGTTGAGGCAATCTGTAATACCCAAGATAATAAGATTTTTAGGCTTTGCATTATTGAAGACTTTGTTTTTAAAAAGCCTTTCTTTTAAGTGGCTTATCTAAATTTAATTATATGGCCAAGACCAATGCTTTTAAAAGAAAAGGCACAATTGTGCGTATACATCATTAGATTGTAATATAACATATGAATGTTTTATAATTTTCCTGTTTAGCAAAAAATATTTAAGCTTTTCAAATTTGTTTGTCTGCTTAAATTCTTATGGACTGACCATTCTGAGTTAGTAAACTATAAGAGAAATAGAAGTAATTATTTGGTACCATATTCCTTTTTTTACACTAGCTAAGATGAATAAGTTTAGCCCAAGAATTAGAGAGCCAGAATAACAAAGAGACCTTAGCTCCTCAGGTTTCCCTTCTGTGTCTCTTACTGGACATGGCTACTTCATTCTATGCCTGGGTGCCTGCCCTAGGCCTGCCTCTGCAGTGACACCTGGAAGGACACACGACATTCACTTCAGAGTAGTTTTCAAATTTCATGGCTCAGCAGTGGCAAGCGGGAGAGGATTTTTGATGGAACTGATATATTGTCTCGAAAGTGTTTACGTTTTTGAGGCAAAGGCTTTCAAATGCATCTTGGAAGCCATCCGAGTGGAAGCAGGGGTTGTGGGACCCATGGGAGGGGTCGGGGTGGGTCAGCCTCCTTACTTCTCCAATCAGATGGCTGCTCTTTTATGTTTTGGGCTGGGGCCTCTCATAGAATTTTGTCAGAAAGGGCTCCCCTGCTTAAAACAAAAAGTTTGAAAACTACCTCTTTCAGGAAAGGTAGTTTTAGGAAAAAAACTATATTTGACATTTTTTTAAAATTCCACTTTTCAATTAAGTTCACATCCAATATTATTTTGTATTAGTTTTAGCTGTACAGCATAGTGGTTAGATAATCATATACTTCACGAAGTGATCCCCCAATATTTTCAGTGCCCACATGGTACCGTACATAGTTATTACAGTATTATTGACTGTATTTCCTATGCTGTACTTACATTCCTGTGACTGTTTTGTAACTACCAATTTGTACTTCTCAATTCCTTCACCTTTTTCACCTGGTCCCCCAAGCTCCTTCCCCTCTGGTGGCCATCAGTATGTTCTCTCTATGAGTGTTTCAGTTTTCTTTGTTTGTTTACATTTTTCTTTAGATTCCACATATATAAGTAAAATCATATATTTGTCTTTCTCTTACTGACGTATTTCACTTAGCATAATATCCTCTAGGTCCATCCATGCTGTTGCAAATGGTAACATTTCATTCTTTTTCACGGCCAAGTAATATTCCATTGCATGTTTACCACAACTTCTTTTATCTTCTTGTCTGTTGATGGGCACTTGGGTTGCTTCCATTATCTTGGCTATTGTAAATAATGCTGCAATGAACATAGGCGTGCATATCTCCTTTTGAATTAGTGTTTTGGGTTTTTTGGGTACATTATCAATACCAAGAAATAATCACTGGGTCATTAAAGACAATTCCATTTTTAATTTTTTGAGGAACCTCCGTACTGTTTTCTGTAGTGGCTGCACCAGTCTGTATTCCCACCAACAGTGCAAAAGTGTTCCCTTTTCTCCACATCCTCACCAGCACTTGTTGTTGTTGATTTATTGATGATAGCCATTCTGACAGGTGTGAGGTGATATTTCATTGTGGTTTTATTTGCATTTCTCTGATATTAATGATGTTGATTTTTTCATGTGTCTGTTGGCCATCTGTATGTCCTGTTTGGAGCAGTGTCTGTTTGGGTCCTCTGCCCATTTTTTAATGGGATTATTATTTTTTTGATGTATGAATTCTTTATAAATTTTGGCTATTAGGCACTTATTAGAAGTATATCTTGACTTTTAGCTACTAGTAGACCCTAATTCATATCAATACCTCTGATCATAGAATAACAATCACAAAATAGCTTACTCCCCTGCCCTTCACTATTTTCTCCTTCACTGTCAAACAAGCGGGTGCCGCTCACTGTACTTCTCCATTACCTAGAGCTATTTGAGGAGCTCCCTGTCTGCAGTGACAAAAGGGTCAGACAGCTCCATTAACACCTAAACAAGGCAGGGGTGTCCCTGCTGAATTGAACAGGGGGAGTGGAATGAGCTTAGTTTATGTCATGAAGAGATAGTTTTCAATTTCACATTTCTTTATATTCCCTTAGAAATCAAAGAAATTTTATAGAAATAAAAAAGAATGGCACCTCCGAGAGTCAGGAATCGGACTGTCGACACTGCCGTTATTACTAAACTGATGGTCTTTATTTTATAATGTGGGAGCTCAGGGCACAGGTGCTTGGAGTCCCGCTTCCCATCTGTTGCTTGGACCCATCAAAGGACGCGTATTATGTCTTGGACTAATCTCAGTGAGGAGGATCTTACCACCTTCAAAGGCAGGTATTCTCTCTCTGGACAGCGCTGTTTTCCAAAGATGTGTCTCCCTCTCCGGAGTCGGTGTATCTCCTGGAGACCTGGTTTTGCTTTATGACCTTTGAAGTGAACTTTTTTTTCCTCAGTTCAGCTAGGACAAAGAGTATGCTAGTAAGTGAGTAGTTCTAATTTGCGGTAGAGAATAAGAGCCCTTACTCATTTCATTCATTTTTATTTCATGTAGACTTCAGAAGCACAGAAACTTGAACGGATTTAGCATCAACATTTTATTTGAAATATTTAAAAATGTATTTGTATGGCTATAATGCACTTTTTCTTGATGCTTTAAGATCGTTTGTATGACTTTCAGGTACTGTTCTCTACAGTGATGCCCTCATGACATGTTGAGTTGTGTTGGTTTTTATTTAAGATTTTATTTATTTACTTTTAAAGAGAGGGAAAGGGAGAGAGAAAGAGAGGAAGTGAAACATTGATGCGTGAAACATCAATCGGTTGCCTCTCACACGTGCCCCAACCTGGGACCCGGCCCACATCCCAGGCATGTTCCCTAACCAGGAATCAAACTGTTGACCTTTCGCTTTGGGGGACAATACTTAACCTACTGAGCTCTGCCCATCAGGACCAGTTTGTTTGTTGTTGTTGTTTTAATCCTCACCCAAGAACATTTTTTTCATTGTGTTTAGAGAGAGGGGAAGGGTGGGGGAGAGAGAGAGAAACATTGATCTGGTATGCTCCCCTCACCAGGGTACACGCCCCAACCGGGGATCGAACCCACATCCTGGACATGTGCCCTGACTGGGAATCAAACCCATGACCCTTTAGTCTTTGAGACGATGCTCCAATTGAGCCACATTGGCTAGGGCATGTTGATTTTGTGGGACAGTTCTCCTATTCATTGTGGTTCAAGATAATAAAGTCCTACTTCCTGGCTTCTTACATGCAAAGGGAAGACAGAAATGAATGAGAAGTTGGCCAAGATATCTCAGCTGGGAGAACGGTGGGTTAAAGATACAAAGGTCGTTGGCTCAGTCCAGAGTTTCAGGGGCTTCGTTACATCTCAGTAAAGCTATTACTTAAAAAAGAAGAAAATAATGAAACACACACCTGTAACGAGGACAGAAATGCAACATTTCTCTACCACAACACAGTCCATACTAGACGAGAAAATAAACTGGGGAGGAGGCCAGGCCAAGTTCAAACAAGAAGGTGACTGTGAGGCAGACAGAGAGGTCCTCCCTCCAAGTGCACAAACTTGTGCTCTGGCACAAGGGTCCGCCTGCATTGAATGTCCCTGGAACAGCAGGCATTTCTGCTGTGCTTAAAGCGTAAGGAAACGAATCAGGAGAGAGGTGGCAGGGGATTGAGGTTGGGGCCAGGCTGTGAAGGAAATTATGTGTAGCTTCAGGAGTTTGGACTTTATTCTTTCATAAACTTTAAGTCAGGAGATTGATATGATTAGATGTGTTTTATAACTTCTGGTAGCATTGTGGGAAATGATTAAGAATAGTGTTTCTGAAACTTTGATCATTCATATTCTGTCTTTGCTTCTTTGCCATACTTGGGCATGCTTTGGGGATGAGGTAGACCAGTAAGAAGAGGGCATAACTGATGGATTGGATTTCTTATACAGTTAATGGTCATAGTCCCTGAGTATCTCTGACTGCTTTTTATAGTTTTAAAGTTCCTCCCTTATTAATATATTATCATTTCACACTGATAATAGTCTTGCCAAAGCAAACTCTTTCCCCAGCTTCCCTTCCAATATATAGCTAGCTGAAAAATCCAAATAAACATGCCTGTAGGCTGACCCATGAGTACAGTACATGACCTTCAGTGAGCTGGCTTGGAGACATCTATTTTGATCCTTAGAGGATTTTTTTTTTTTTTCCTGGGTCTGGTCTTATTTGAGATTTTTATAATTGAGCAATCCAACAACTTCATATGAGTGAAATATAACTGTAATTTGTTTAAAAGATCCTAATCACTCATTTAAAAACATTTTTAAATTTATTTTAATGTAGGTGATTGGAGTTGTGCTTCAAAAATTTCAGCAGTTCAACAGTATTTTATCTGCCAACAATAGGCTCTTTACTTGATTGCACCATGAAAAAGCTGCTAGTGAGACTTGTGGAGCACAAAGACGGACTTGAAGAACCAAAAGCCATTGTTTTCAAATGAAGAATACTGAACGATTTTAAGCCTCAGTGCTTTTTAATCACCACTGAGGTTTCCCCCGTAACAACAGAATGGCAAGCAGGCGAAAATCAACAACGCCCTGCATGGTCCTTGCCAGTGAACAGGATCCAGACCTCGAGCTGATATCGGATTTGGATGAGGGGCCTCCTGTACTCACGCCTGTGGAGAACACCCGAGCAGAGAGCATCTCAAGCGACGAAGAAGTTCATGAGTCTGTGGATTCTGACAATCAGCAAAATAAAAAAGTTGAAGGTGGCTATGAATGTAAATATTGTACTTTTCAAACTCCAGACCTAAACATGTTTACTTTTCACGTGGATTCAGAACATCCCAATGTAGTGCTAAATTCTTCCTACGTTTGTGTTGAATGCAATTTTCTTACCAAAAGGTATGATGCACTTTCCGAGCATAATCTGAAGTACCACCCAGGAGAAGAGAATTTTAAGTTGACTATGGTGAAGCGAAATAACCAGACAATCTTTGAACAAACCATAAACGATCTGACCTTCGATGGTAGTTTTGTTAAAGAGGAGAACTCAGAGCCAGCTGAGTCTACAGAAGTTTCTTCCTCAGGAATATCCATCAGTAAAACCCCTATCATGAAAATGATGAAAAGTAAAGTGGAGAACAAACGGATCACAGTTCACCATAACTCAGTTGAGGGTGTTCCTGAAGAGAAAGAGAAGGAGATCAAAGCAGACCATGAAGACACCGTGGAGAGTGCAAGTTCTTCGGCTTCTGAATCTAATACCAGTACTTCCATTGTCAACAGGATACACGCAAACGCCGCCAGCACGGTCGTGACCCCAGCGGCAGTTCTTCCCGGGTTGGCACAGGTAATAACCGCTGTGTCAGCCCAGCAGAATTCCAGTTTGATCCCCAAAGTCTTAATCCCTGTGAATAGCATTCCTACCTACAATGCTGCATTGGATAACAACCCCCTTTTACTTAACACCTACAACAAGTTCCCTTATCCAACGATGTCAGAAATTACTGTTCTTTCTGCTCAAGCGAAATATACAGAGGAACAGATCAAGATCTGGTTTTCAGCCCAACGTCTAAAACATGGTGTGAGCTGGACTCCCGAGGAGGTAGAGGAGGCAAGAAGAAAGCAATTCAACGGGACAGTACACACTGTACCTCAGACCATAACTGTCATTCCGACACACATTTCCACAGGGAGTAATGGCTTACCATCCATTTTACAGACATGCCAAATAGTTGGCCAGCCTGGCCTGGTCCTCACACAAGTAGCTGGAGCAAACACCTTGCCGGTAACAGCACCGATAGCCCTGACTGTGGCAGGGGTGCCAAGCCAAACCAGCCTGCAGAAAAGTCAGGCCCCTGCCCCTCAGCCCGCTGCAGAAACGAAGCCGGCGGCAGCTGCCGTCCCAGCTCCTCAGCTTGTCAAGCACGAGACCGCACTGGCAAACCCTGATTCCTTTGGCATTCGGGCAAAAAAGACGAAAGAGCAACTGGCAGAATTAAAAGTCAGCTACCTTAAAAATCAGTTTCCCCATGACTCGGAAATCAGCAGACTTATGAAAATCACAGGCCTGACGAAAGGAGAGATTAAGAAGTGGTTCAGTGACACGAGGTACAACCAGAGAAATTCCAAGAGTAATCAGTGCTTGCACCTCAACAACGACTCTTCCGCCACCATCATTATCGACTCCAGTGACGAAACCACCGAGTCCCCAACTGCGGTGACCGCGCAGCACAAACAGTCCTGGAACCCTTTCCCGGACTTCACGCCCCAGAAGTTTAAAGAGAAGACAGCAGAGCAGCTTCGGGCCCTGCAGGCAAGTTTTCTCAACAGCTCCGTCCTGACAGACGAAGAATTAAATCGGCTGCGAGCGCAAACCAAACTGACTCGGAGGGAAATTGATGCTTGGTTTACAGAGAAGAAGAAATCAAAAGCTTTAAAGGAAGAGAAAATGGACGTAGAGGAGACCAATGCAGGCAGTTCCAAAGAAGAGGCGGGAGAGACTCCTCCCGCGGATGAATCCACGGCGCCTAAGTCAGGGAGTGCCGGCAAGATATGTAAAAAAACGCCCGAGCAGTTGCACATGCTCAAAAGCGCGTTTGTCCGAACGCAGTGGCCGTCGCCAGAAGAGTATGACAAGTTGGCCGAAGAAAGCGGGCTTGCTAGAACAGACATCGTTAGTTGGTTTGGGGACACCCGTTATGCTTGGAAAAATGGAAACTTAAAATGGTACTACTACTACCAAAGCTCCAATTCGAGTGGTATGAATGGTCTGTCTGCCCTCAGGAGACGGGGGAGAGGGAGACCCAAAGGAAGGGGAAGAGGAAGGCCCCGCGGGCGGCCTCGAGGGGGCAAGAGGATGAACAGCTGGGACAGGGGGCCCTCGCTCATAAAATTCAAAACTGGAACCGCAATTCTGAAAGACTACTACCTGAAGCACAAGTTTCTTAACGAGCAAGACCTTGACGAACTCGTTAACAAATCACACATGGGCTACGAGCAGGTCAGAGAGTGGTTTGCTGAAAGACAGAGAAGATCAGAGTTAGGGATAGAGTTATTTGAGGAGAATGAAGAGGAAGATGAAGTCATTGATGATCAGGAAGAGGATGAAGAAGAAACCGACGATAGTGACACTTGGGAACCCCCGCAACATGTGAAGCGGAAGCTTTCTAAGTCAGATGACTGAAATGTAAGTTTTCAATCTGAGTGTGCGCTCATCAGCCACACACAGTAGAACAGCCGCCTGGTGATCTGTACTCTCCACTTGTGATAGCTTTTTCTAAAATAGTTTTTCTTCTACCTAATAAGAGAACTAGGTGCTGAGAGTGTAGCCAACAAATACATGGTTATCTTGTGTAGTCTGGCTATTTTGTAGGATTTAATGTTGCTTTAATTATTATTTTTTTCAATGAAATGTTTGTCTACTTTGCTTTAAGTGAAAGCTACCCGTTCTTTAAGAAGACGGAGGACCGCTGGGCGGGAGGGGGTTCAGACACTAAGATAACTAAAATGTAGTTTTTGCAGCCCTCCTTCAAATGTTTTGCCTATTTAAGGAGAGAATTCAAAAACGAAAACTAAAAAGAAGGGGAAAAGTATACTGAAGGAAAGAATTGCTGCAGGGGTGAGGACTGCTGAGTTTTAGAAAACTAGGTGAAAATGAATTATCTTTTTCTATTCATTGTATTGCCCCCCAAGTACTAGATTTTTAATTAGAGTTTAAAAATGCTTTATGTATTAAAATTGCTCAATATTTTTTCTGTTAAAAGCCAAAGGTCTGTTTTGGCTATATATAAATTCCATGTTTGCTTAGGTGGCATCTGTTTTTGAAAACTGTAATATAAATTATTTCTGTTTTAGAGGTTAGAAGGTAAACAACAGATTTGATATTAAATTAACTGAATTGACTAAAATGTATTTTCATTCTTTGATATAAAATAAACCTGCCACCAGCAGAAACACTATATTTGGTTAAAAATATCTCTCTGAGGTCATGAAAGTTCAAGTAAATATGCTTTAAATTCAAAGATTTGGCATATTCCTTAAATCTTCATTCTTTAGGTTGGATTAATTAAAATTTCACTGTAGTTGCAAATCAGATACCTGATTCGGAGTTAAGGACTTCAATTCTTAACACTTTTGGAATTCAGCAGCACAGTTCTGTTCTTCACTCTCGGTTTTTGAGTGTTCCAACAACGCAGTTGTCACGAAATGCTCACGTGTGCCTGTCAGTGTCCAAAGGCGTCTCACCAGGGATTACTGCGGCGCTGTCACACCGGAAAGGGGAGAAAGGGGCACAGACCCTTATGGTCACATGAGCACATTTACTTATTTCCCTGGCTTTATGCTTCCCTATCCCGTCTTCTACTTTTATGCTTTCTTATTCTGCACAGTATCTCCTTAGTTCTCCCACGTCTTCCTCCCTGCTTTTACTTATCTTGTTAAAACAATTAACTTATAGAGAGCTTAATATGTACCAGACACTATGCTTACTGCCAGCAATCCTTTTCCAGGTTTTCTTTTCATTAACATTTTTCTTCAGGCAGAGAACGGATGAAACTAAAAATGCACCTACTTTTGAATAAATCTCTTCAGGTTAGAGAGCAAAATGTATTGTAAGCCGCAAGCAGTTAAACAGCTTTACCCTGAAGTGCAGTCCTCCATTCCCTGGTGTCAGAGATCTTCAGGACAGGCTTTCTCCTGACCCAGATGCATGAAATATTTTTAACAGGCATTTTTTTTTTATTGCTAAACACAAGAATGCACACTCAGCCAAGATTAAATCAACAAAATTTTTGCCACAGTGAATTGTTGTTGTAGTAACCTCTGCAGTGATTTTGTAGGGAATTTCTGTCTCTTAAAACATAATGTGAACTTTTTAATATAGTTTAGTTTGACCTTACTTTAACTTTGTGTGGACTGTTCTTATGTATTAATACTCTAATAGGCATGATGGTAAAAAAATTCACACAAAGCCACAGCTTTTCAAAAAAAAAAACTGTGTCATATATGTCATACATGCACTTTTGTGGTACATATACAGGCTTGCCTTGCTTTTAAAATATGCCAAAGTCTAAAATTATAAGACATTAATTAGCAAGTTATCATTGGCTTAACCAAATAATTTTTCATCTTACAAAAGGATTCACCATAAGTTTCCTCTGAATAGTTACTTTTTCATTTAAATATGGTTCAACTTGCAAAAAAAGTAACCAAAACCTTTCCAAAATAGTTATTGCAAAAAGTGAGATACAGTAGTCCCCCCTTGTCCTCTGGGGGCATGTCCTCAGACCCTCTGTGGATGCCCAACACCACAGATAGTGCCAAATCCTATACAAACTGTTTTCATACACGCATACCTATGATAAAGTTAGTTTGTAAATTAGGCACAAGAAGAGATCGACAGAAATTAATACAATAGAACAATTACAATAACATACTATAACAAAAGTTACGTGAATATGGTCTCTCTATAACCCAGAGAGCTACTAAGTAACAAACGAACAGGTGGCATAAACAGTATGGATTTGTTGGACAAAGATGATTCACAGAAGGGACAGAAAGGGATTGGGTGAGATTTCATCATGCTGCTCAAAACAGCATGCAATTTAAAACTTCTGAATTGTTTGTTTCTGGAATTTTCCATTTAATATTTTTGGACAGTGGTAACTGAGGTGACTGAAGCTGCAGAAAGCGCAACCATGGATAAGGGGGATTATTATACATATATGTCATTTGCACAAGCCAGCCTTGTACAGTAAGTCCTCGCTTAATGTTGTTAGTAGGTTCTGTGACTTTAAGCGAAGTGACCTATAAGAGAACCAGTTGTACCGTAGGCTGACTGATGTAAAGTAAACAGGAGTTAAGTTCCTGCAGCATCTCATCAATGTGACAATGAAATAGTACTGAACAAATCACTGTTACTCGAGGACCTGCTGTATATAAGTAGAAAAAAATACAAGAGTCTAGATTGCATAGTTTGTTTATTACAAATACAATGAAATATGTAATACTCCCTACTAATAATTTTTAAATTATTACATATAGGTGAAAATGTCTGTAAGCAAATCTGGTTTATGTACAGCATATCAATGGGAGTTGCACACAACTAGTGCATTCTATAAGGTATATGTGACATATACAGGGTCCAGCAGAAGTCATGCCTGCTTGAGTGTGGTTGGTAGGGTAATAATATAGGTATGATAATTTATAGAGTTTCTAAAAAGATTTTATTTATTTTCAGAGAGGGGAAGGGAGAGAGAAAGAGAGGGAGAGAGACATCAGTGTGTGGTTGCCTCTCACATGCCCCCCATGGGGACCCAGCCTGCAACCCAGGCCATGTGCCCTGACTGGGAATCAAACCGTGAGCATTTGGTTCATAGTCCAGTGCTCAGTCCACTGAGCCACACCAGCCAGGGCTTAATTTATAGTTTTAATTTGAACATTTCACCTAAATGTCATATGATATGCTTGAATGTGATATTGTTATGTTATAGAATTACATGCTTATGATTTTATAACAAAAGATTTTGTAATAAAAGAGGGGCGTTATTTGTGCCGGACCCTGTATATAAGATATAGTGCATATATATGCTATATGAATGACTACAGAGGATGTGTTTTCATGACTAATTTATATCACTTTTGCTTCTAAAAGTGGTAAACATTAGAATATAGTTTTCTTTAAATTTTTAGGTTTTTTATTATGTTTTTCTTTTATAGCTGCCTAAAACATTGGAGGAGAATCAATCAGTTCTTCAACTCAAGATGTTTGATTTACTGTGAACAGGCCCAGGAGTTAATGACACCGAAGCGTTTGGGGGCATACACGTTCTCAAAAATAGGATCCAATACCCAAAAGAAGTGGAACTTAACGTTGTGCCAAAGTTAAACTACTGCAGCTGGTGAAAGCTCTGCAATGTAAATAGAACACTAATTTAAAAACAAATTGTAAAAATTCAAACTTTAATACAGTGCATTTTTATTCTGACGCGATGGAGACATTCTGACTCAGACTTTCGAAGGGGGTTTAATGACCACTAGAGCTTTTCCTCACATTCTGTCCAGCGTAACACTGTGTGTCTAGTACGATGGGCCTTATTGTCTGCATTCTTTGACACGTGATTAAGCTAATAGTTTTGAGTGACCAAACATTTTCCAGAGTAAAAATTGTCAGAAACAGGAAAAAGAAAGACCTGACTTATCTCTGTGTCTTATTTATCAGGCCCTGCACGAAAATTTAAGATTATGCATGGGCTTATACATTCTCAATGTAAGTGAAAATACAGCCTATTGACACATGTTGGAACAATAAGATTTTATGGTATTATTGGCTCTTAATGATGGGATCTTTCATAGATACCACTGTTACTACTTGTAATGCTTCTGTTACTTTTTTTAATTCAAAGCTGAATTTGCTTTTTATTAAGCTGAAGATAATCAACACTGAAGAAGGAAAAGAAACTGGAGTTAAGAATTTGGATAGGGTGAAACTCTGAAGTAAATACTGTACCAATCCTAAGGAAATCAGAAATGTTTGTACCGGTGTCAGATCAGAATTTTCAAGAATTATCTTTCAGTGAAATTCTACTTTGTGTAACAACTTCAGTGAATAGAGAAAAAATTCTGAACTGATCATAATGAGTAAAAGTTAGTTTTGCACTTATGAATCATGGAAGCGTTCATTGTTAACTCTCGCGGTATCAGGAGACTGAAAGTATGTACTGACTCGCAAACTGTGTAGAGACAGGTGCTGTTCATTCATGTTGAGAAGGACCCTTTCTTTTGTGACTACAGGACCATTTTTCAAAATGTGCTTTCTTCATAGAAGAAATGTTCAGTTCATTTAGCTTTGGATTTAAAAAGTTTTTTTTCTGAATGACCAGATGTAGTGGGCTTGGTCAGTTTAATCTGATTTAATGAATAATAAATATTAAATTCTTGTTTTTACCTAAATGTCGGCTCATGAAAATATTATGAAAAAGCCTTGAATATGCATGTGGCTTTCATTTTTATAAACTTTTTATTTTTTAACTATGGCTTTATTAGTAATTCCAAAATGCTGCAGTTTAGCTGATTTCTTCACTCAGACAGCTGGCTTTGTGGGTGGCTTTTTCATACTACTGTTGACTTTTTAAAAAAGAAGCAATGTAAAGACTGTAACAATTTAATGCACTAAACTATTCTTTCTTTTACACATTTGAAAACTTCTTAAAGTACTCTGTAATATAAAAATTAAATTGCTCCCTTTTTTAAACCATTGCTAATGTGATCTGAGTTTTGCTTGGCAGTAATTTTCACGTTTTCAAAATTTGAAATGTCAAGTATTGGACAAGTATGAAACCTTTGGATATATTTATATTGTTTCCCTTACAACATGTTAACTTTGTATAGCTGTAAATAACTATTAGTAATTGTTCCTTCTCTTTTATAGACTTGGCACTTAATTCTGCTCTGATGTTTGCTAGCTTTCGAATATATTTGACAGAGCAAAGAACCCTCTCTTGGTTGTGTCCTTGAATACAAAATAAAAGTAAGCTGTGATTAGTAGTTTTCAGTGATTTTTTCCCCCATTTCATTAGCTGAGTTTTTTCAAAATGTGGTAAAATACACAACAAAATTTGCCATTGTATCTGTTTTTAAGTGTGCAGTCAAATGCATTAATTGTATTCACACTGTTGGGCAACCATCAGCACTTATTTCCAAAATGTTTTCATCATTCCAAACAGAAATTCTGTAACAGTTAAGCAATAACTCTTGATTTTCCCTCCCCCTGATAACCTTAAATCACTTTCTGTTTCTATGAATTTGCCTATTCTTGATATTTCAAATACGTGCAATCATACAATATGTGTCTTGTGTCTGGCTTATTTCATTTAACATAATGTTTTTAAGATTCACTCATGCAGCATATATCAGACCTTCATTCCTTTTTATGGCTGAATAGTAATCCTCTGTGTATCTCTGTGTACCACATTTTCTTTGTTCATCTGTGGATGGATGGACACTGGGGTTATTTCTACATTTTGACTAGAAAAATGCTGCAGTGAACGTGGCATACAATTATCTGATTGAGTCACTATTTTCAGTTGTTTTGTGTATATATTTAGGAGTGGAATTACCGACTTATATCATAATTCCATGTTGAAATTTTGAAGAACCATCAAACATGTACATAGCCTCCCCTATTATTAATGACCCCCACCAGAGTGGTACCTGTGTTATAACTGATGAGTCTATATTGACACATCATTATCACCCAAAGGTCATAGTTTGCATTAGGGTTCACTCTTGGTGGTGTACATTCTGTGGGTTTGGACAAATGTGTAATGATATATATCCATTACAATAGCGTGCAGAGGAGTTTCACTGCCTGAAAAGTCCTCTGTGCTGCTCCTATTCTTCTCTTCCCCCAAGCCCTGGTAACCACTAATCTTTTACTGTCTTCATAATTTTGCCTTTTCTAGAATGTCATATATTGGAGTCATTCAGAGTGCAGCCATTTCAAATGGGCCTCTTTCACTTGGTAATAGGCATTTAAGCTTCTTCTATGTCTTTTCATGGAGTAAGAGCTCATTTCATTTTAGTGCTAAATGATATTCCATTGTCTGGATGTACCAGTTTATCCATTCATCTGCTGAAAGGCATGTTGGTTGCTTCTAGGTTTTGGCAATTATGAATAAAGTGCTATAACCATCCATGTGCGGGATTTTGTGTAGACATAAGTTTTTGATCCTTTTGGGTAAATACCAAGGAACATGATTGCTGGATCATATGGTAAAATATGTTTAGTTTCTTAAAGCATTTTGCATTCCCACCAGCAATAATTGAGAGTTCCTGTTGTTCCACGTCCTCGCCAGCATTTGGTGGTGTCAGTGTTCTGGATTTGGGCCATGCTAATAGGTGTATAGTAGTAACTCATTGTTTTAGTTTGCATTTTTCTGATGACATGTGATGTTGAGCATCTTTTCATGTACTTATTTGCCATCTGTGTATCTTCTTTGGTGAGGTATATGTTGAGGTCTTTGGCCCATTTTTTAAATCAGGTTTTTTTTTTTTCTTATTGTTGAGTTTTAAGAGTTCTTTATATATTTTGTTAACAGTCCTTTACCAAACGTGCCTTTTGCAAATATTTTCACCTAGGCTGTGTGGCTTGTCTTCTCATCCTTTTGAAACTGTCTCTCACAAAGCAGAAGTTTTTTATTTTAATGAATTCCATCTTGTCGATTATTTCTTTCATGGATTATGCCTTTGGTATTGTATCTACAAAGTCATTGCCATACCTAAGGTCATCTAGGTTTTCTTCTATGTTATTTTCTAGGAGTTTTGTAGTTTTCTATTTACATTTAGATCTATTTTGAAGTTTTCTGAATGGTATAAGGTCATTTTTTTGAATGTGGATGTCCAGTTGTTCAGCACCATTTGTTGAAAAGACTTTCTTTAAATTCAAAGTACCTTAGTGGAATTAAGCTCTTTTTCCCTAGACTTCGTTTGTACCTTTTATTTCTCTTAAGGTGCTTATTTCTATTTTGTGTTATCATATTGAGTCCCGTAATCACTAACTTTTTCACACAGTAGGTACACAGTTGCTTTCAATTTTTTTTTTTATTGATTGATTTTAGAGAGAGAGAGGAAGGGAGAAAGAGAGAGAAACATCAATTCATTAATTTGTTGTTTCACTTATTCATGCATTCATTGGTTGCTTCTTGTGTGTGCCCTGATCAGAGGTTGAACCTGCAACCTTGGCCTATCAGGACGACATTCTAACCAACCAAGCTACCCAGCCAAGGTCACAGTTGCTTTGATTGAAGTAATAATGAATTTTATTCCCTCAGTCTGGCTTGTCCTTATTCTCATGCCACCAGCACAGTTGCTGCCTCCCCTAGAGGCCTCCCTTATCTCTTCCTGACCTAGTCAGTAATAATTGCTCCCCTATGTCTACCCAACAGGTCTTGGTTTATACTTTGTTCAGTACCTGTCAAGTTGGCTTTGTAAGTACATCCATTTCACTAGCTTAGAGCTCTTTTAAGGCAGAAACTACATTTTAAAAATCTTTTTTAAGCTAGTGTTTACCGAACACTTACCATGTGCCAAGCACGAGGTTGAGAGGGTTCCATGATTTATCTCAATCCCCATGGAAAGCCCATTAGGTAGATGCTGTTCTTATCCCCATTGTATAGCTGATGAAACAGGGTGGCAAAGGTTCAAATTCACACAGAGTAAGTGTTGGAGGTGGCAGACCTGAGCTGTGTCCAGAGCTCTCATTTTAACCATTGCCTAGCCAGAGTCTTCACAAAATTGTTACTCAGTAAATGTCAAAGTGAGCTAGAGATTGCGAGTTTGGGAGCCAGGACAGAGAAGAAAGCAGTGCTGGGCTGGTGGGACACACAGGTGGTATTGGCAGAGCGTTTATCTTTGGGAGGCAGCCTGTGGTACTGGGATAGAATGAACTGAGCAAGTCCTCCTGAGAAATTTCGTTTGGCTCAAGACTTGCTGGCCTGAATAAAAGGGCATTAAATTGAGATTTGTGGTGGGAATGGGGTGGGGGAGGGGCAGAGAGGCCCAAACTCAGCTACATAGTAAGATCATATGACAGCCAAGGGAGTGACAGGATAATAAGCCAACACCTTGGGCACCATGCACAGTCCATGCCAAAAAGTACAGCCCAGAAGCTAGTAAGATACAACACTTGGAGATTCAGATCATTAGATCATTCATTCACTCAATGAATGCATACCGAGCTCGCAATATACTCTGCCTAGCAACCGGCTCTCCTGTCTCAGGCCATCCAGCCAGCTCTCCCTCTCGCTCTCTCTGCCTCAGCACTGGGGCTTGTTTTCTGCCCCTCGGTCTTGCAGCTTTTAAGCTGTTCTTGTTTCCATCTGCAAAGCCACCCTGGGCGTCCTCCTGGCCAGCTCCTTGTACACCAGGCTCAGCTCAAAGGTCACCTGTCCAGAGGTGCTTTCTTTCGACACCCCACCTGAAGTAGTCTCTTTCGCATACATCACTCTTCTGATTTTATTTATAGCACTTACCACGGTCTAAAACTACTTTGTTCATTTATTTACTTATTTGTTTTTTTGTCTGCCCACAAGAACTTAAGTTCCACGAGACCAAGGATCTTGTCTGTCTTATTTATCACTCTGAGGATACAGTGTCTCAAATTTTAGTTGAATCAGTGAATGTACCTATTATAAAAATTGAAAGACTATGGGAAATAAATGAGGAAGCTCAATATGATAAAATAAGTTGCTAAAATACCCAAAAGAATTAGTGGGATGAAATTCATGCCTGTAATGAAAGGGTATGATTTACTGAAACAGAAAAAGATGGAAAAGGAGAAAAAGCAATATTTATAGATATCTGAGGAAACAGAGAAAAGGGGCGAAAGGCGTTTTCAGGCTGCCCACGCGCTTATCATATGTCTTCTCCGCCTTAATTTAGGCTGGTCGAGAGCAAGGACCATTAAGTGGTAGGTATGTCCTCAGCACCTGGCCCCCGGGGAGGCCCTCAAGAATACACTGGTTATTCACAGAATGCATAAATAAATACTGTGTACTAAGTGTTGCCCTAGAAGAGCTTAGGGCATAGAAGGGAGAGGATTCACGTACAAACTGTGTGATGATTAAATCATTCAACAAACATGCTGTGAAGGCCTACTGGGTGCCCTACACTGTGCTCAGTGCTAGACAGGGAGATGTCCTTGCCTAAATGAGGTCATGGTCTCTTGAGGGTGACAGACAAGTGAGCACCGACAGAGATGTATGAACTGAGAAATGCCCAGTCACAGAGAAACACGTGGTGCTATGTAAACCCAGACAAGGGCCGTATAACCGAGACTTGGGGACTGGGAAAGGCTTCCAGGAGTCAGCCGGATGGAGGACACTGAGAGGGGCCCTCTTGACAGAAGAAATGGTGAGGCAGTACCTGGTAAGGGCAGAGAAGGTTGTAGGATGAGGGAAAGACTCGGGGGAGGCTGATTCCAGATAGGACCGGCCTGGCTGGAGAGCACTATTCAGTTAGCGGAATGGGGCAGTGGATTAGGCTCCCCGAGGGTGAGTGTGTGGAGTGGAAATTTGTGTTGAAAGAACCCTGGAAGACAAATGGTGGAAGAGGAACGGGTGAGATGAAGACCAAAAGAAGGAAAACCAGAGTAAAGCTCCATGTCTATTACCTGTGGTGTAACATGGCACAGTAATACTGGGCTGTGCAATATTGGTTGGTATTTTGTCAACATTCTCTGTTTCCTAGTCCCAAGGAACATCTTGAAAGTATAAGGATGCTTCTAAATATTAGTCTTAGAATTCTGAGATTCAGTGTTTTCCCCAGACCAAATTAATCCTCCCTGATGGAGCCCCCAGAGTAAATCTCTATGCCCTCCTTTTATAAATGCATGGATTATTCTGGTCTCTGTTATTGGTGGTGTCTCTTCTCCGGAGACATGGGGAATTACTGACTCATTTATTTCCCAGCTCTTTGCAACGTAATAATGGATTCCAAACAAGTTACTTAACTTCTGTAAGCCCAACATCTTCATTTGCAAAACGGGAATCGCATGCCTTTCAAAAGGAAAGTATATAAAATGCAAAAAGAGTGCGTAACACAGCGTCAGAAATATCATCAGTGATGAAAAAACTGGTACCTACTGGTTTTCAACAGCTACCCTGGGGCCAGTGCTTTTTGGTGCGCGCATATAAGGAACGTTCTGTCCATCTCCTGAAACCGAGAAGTCAAACTCTGTCCCCCTCGTTCGGTCAGTTTTAGAGCCTGATAAAAATCTCAGCTCAACAGCAACTCCCAACCTGCCGCGGGCTATGCCTCGGTTTGGCCCTTCCAGAGACTACAAATCCCAGTACGCCGCGCTCTTCCGCGTTGGCCCGCACGTGGGCACCGCTCTGGGCACCGTCCCCTCTCGATGCCCCCGCCTTGGGCGCGCGATGGAGACCGGGAGCTGGTTGCTGGGCGGCGAGTTCGAGGATTCGGTGTTTGAAGAGGGGCGGGAGCGGCGGTCCGGACCGCCTGCGAACTACCGCGCCAAGCTCTGCGAGCCGCAGGTAGGCGGGCAGCGGGGCGGGGCCTCGGCCTCACCCGGCTCCCAGGCCTCACGCTGGTTCCCCGGCCCGTCTGCCGCGGGTCCCCGCAGGAGCGCCTGCCGCCTCCCCGGGTTGCCCCTCTGCGCACCCTGGCCCCCTCGTCATCCCTGACCACCGCTAGGAACGGGTGTCTCCCGAGCCCCATTCCGGAAGCCCGGTCCACTCGCCCCCGAGGGCGCAAGGAAACCCCCGCGCTGTCCGCGATGAGCTCGCCCCTGGTGTTGGGCCGGTCCCCCTCCAGAATCTGCCATAACTCCACGGGCGTGCTGCTCGAAATGTGCAGCCGGGCAGTCGGCGCCCCAGAAGTGTGCCACCGCCCACTTCTGAAATCTTAGTGTTGTCCGCCTCCCGGTCGGCGACGTCCTCCCTCCTCCCGTGAACCTGGCCTTGTGTTCGCTGACTTACCCCTGCCGGCGTTATTTAACCTCGCTCTGATGGCCACAGTCGCTCAGTTGTATCCATTTCTCAAGGCGCATCTTAAACGCTGCCTCCTCGGAGAAGTCTTTTCTGACTCCCCTTTCCAACCCCAAACGTTTGTCTTTGACGCCTCTCCTCGCCCCGCCCCTACCCTTTTAGCTTCTGTTAAGACACCTGCCAGTATCCCGTAAAGCTCTTAGACCCGGAGCGCTAAATGATCACCTGGGAGTGGGCGCTTAACTTAATGCCCTCCCCCGTGCGCAACAGGTTTTGTTCATTATGTGAGCTCCGTGAATGTGGAATTAGTATTTGTATTACAGGTGAGCTGTAAACAGTGTGGGGTCAGGGGCTCTCAGCCTGCACAGTGGCAAATCCACGTATAACTTTTGACTATCCCTAAAACTTTACGAATAGCCTACGGTTGACCAGAAGCCTTACCGACAAAATAGTTGATTAACACATATTTTTTGTATGTTACATATTCTATAACCTGTATCTTACTATTAAGAAAGCAAAAGAAAAAAGTTATTAAGAAAATCGTAAGGAAGAGGAAATACATTTACAGTCCTTATTGAGGAAAATGCGTGTATAAATGGACCCATGCAGTACCAACTTACGTTGTTCAAGGGTCCACGGTATTGCATGTGTGAATCTCGTCTCCCCAAGAATAGCTACTGTGTATCAGAAACTTAGCTGTTCCAGGCACTGTGCTGGGTTTCTTTACATGTGTTTTTCATTTTTCCTTACCACCATTGTACTTACACATGCACTCAGTAATTACGAGTTGTACTTTTATTTCACATTGTCTCCTTACCACACGCAGTCTTTCAGAAGTTACATTTAGTATTGACCAGTGTAAACTCAGAATGGGCTTAGGAAGTCATGTTGTAGAGCAGGAGTGTCCAACCTTTTGGGGTCTCTGGGCCACACTGGAAGAAGAGTTGTCTTGTGCCACACATTAAATACATTGTGACACGTACTCACAAAAAAAACTCTTGTTTTAAGTAAATTTATGATTTTGTGTTGGGCTGCATTCATAGCCATCCTGGGCTGCATGTGGCGCATGGGCACCCCTGTTTTATAGCATTAAAAGCCATAGTTCTGAGATAGGGCCTCTGAATTCCAATGTGGACTTTATTTTCCCCTTGCCTTCCAAGGTATCAGTTCCTTATTTGTCATTTGGGAAAAATAATACTTGCTGGCTCACGGGCTTATTAGGAGAGTAAAATGAGATAGTACTTTGTCAAGTATTTGATAATAAACACAGGTATTTGATAATACTTTGTGTGATGTACTATATAGTTACCAAGTGAAACCCAAGAGTTTCTTTAGAATCTGTTTGGTGTGTGACACTGCCCATAAACTCCAAGAGACCATACTGAGGTCCCGTTGTTTTCCCTCAACGGGCTGGAAGATTTCTGTTGTGCCTGCCTGCTCAGGTTCCATGTGGGACCAGGTGTTTGCCTTTAGCACTTCACCTTAATCCCGCCCTTCACGGCTCCTCCCTCCTTCTTCTTACCAGAAAGAGGCATTAAAAACCATCCCATGTCTGAATTCTTGCGGGCACGCGCATTACGTGGGAGAATAAAAATAATCATTTGAAAATCAGTTTTGCTGGATCATTTCCCATTTGGATAATGGGAGTTGGATGGAGGTTTGCAACTGTGTAGTTATTGTTCAAGAAGTTCGGGTTGACTCAATCTAATACCATATGGGACGAGAGCAGTAGAGTGCAACAGGAAATGATGGGCTCAGTACTGACTTGTTGAGTTACACAGTACTTCAGGGAGAGCAGAAGGAACAGTGGGTGCTAGCCTTCTCCACTGCGATGGATCAGGCTAAGGAGAGAAGCTGCTTTACTAAGGTAACAGGGGGGCCGTGGTGCCCAGGCACCTGTTCTAAAAGAAGCACCAAGCCATTATGACAGCAGCCCCAGCGCGAACGCAGCTGTGTTTGAATTCATGGTCCTGAACTGGGAATGGGCGTCGTTCAGCCTGCAGGCGTTTTGCTGTGACGGGGGTGAGCGATTTGTTAGCCGCCGGAGGGAACGGCATGCTGTGTGCTTTCTGTCACCTGAGCTTTTGTTTCCTAGCAGTTGAATTCTTTATTGTGACATCCCTAAATGTTGCTATTCTGTATTTCTGTCCTCATCTGAGCGTTCTTTACATAATCATCAGAAAATCTCAGCCTCACTTTCCTTTCTATGCACAGGGGTTAAATCAGTAGAAAGGCAGGAAAAATATTCCGGATGGGCTTCTCCTGAGACTTTTCTCCCATAGGTCTTTGGCATTTGATTACATGGAAGCCTCCTCTGAACCTAATTATTATCCCCTCTTTGCTTAGCTTCTACCTGTTGCTTTTACAACATTTTCATAATAGCTCTGTGATGATAATTCTTCTTTCCTATGTACTTTCCAATAAGAGTTGCCAGTCTCTGCTCCAGCTGCTCTGAAATGTCTCCACAAGAAAGCATATCTCCATCTAAAGAACCAATGGGGACTGGGCTAGTTAAATGTCGGTTCCCAGGCATCACTAAGACCCCATATTGGAAATGCTGTGGGAGACAGAAGCAGACGCACAGACCCAGAGAACAGACTGATGGTGCCAGATGTGGGGGGGCTGAGGGAAAAAGGTGAAGGGATTAAGAAGCACAAATTGCTAGTTACAGAATAGTCACAGGGATGCAAAGTACAGCACAGGGAATAGAGGGAATGATGTGCTAATCACTATGTAAGGTGCCAGGTGGGTACTTGAATTACTAGGGGACCACTCTGTAAGTTACATACATGTCCAACCACTGTGGTGTGCGCCTGAAGCTAATATAAAATAATATTGAATGTCAACTGTAACTGAAAAACAAAATTTAAAACATTAAAATTAAAAAAGAGCACACTGTGGATAAAGCCATATACTTTTGCATGCCTTTTTTTAGATGAGAGGCATCGTATTGTTGGTATGTTTATTAATTGTGATAATTTTAATCAAAAGAGGGCCATCATTAAAATTGTCACACTTCAGTGCCAGATGTTTTCCTCCGAGTCTCATCCTAAAGAAGTATGTCTTTTTTGAGGCTTAATCATTTATTTATGGGAAATTACTTCTGAGTGTGAGGTGGGAAGGGCATAGCTTCGCTCTGTACAATATGCTATTTTCACATTTTCAGTGGTTTTATGAGGAAACGGAGAGCAGTGATGATGCTGAAGCTCTAACTGTCAAGAAGTTCAGAGGGGACCTGGCCTACAGACGGCGGGAGTATCAGGTAGAGGCCAACACATACAAGGTCGCACTGCTGACAGCGGGCTCTTGTTCTGTAGGTTTCGGCATGTTTCAGTGACGGGCTAAGTTATGAGTGTTGTTTGTGAAGATGAACTTACCGTTTGTGTATGTGTCTATCACCTTAGAACCCCAAGTTTCTGTCCTTTTCAGTGAGGCTCTATATAATTTGTTTTGTTTCTTGTAACTTCAATATAGGGATCTTTTGGGGATCCTTATAAGTTGGTTTCCTCAGGCTCTGTATTGCATCATTATGTGGGAGCCTCTAGCACAGATACCTCCTACCTCGTAGTGCCACAGAAGTAAAGCACCCCAAAATGTGTAAGAAAAGGGAGGAACTAGCAACTAGGTACCAGCTTTACATATAGATCTCACTTCATCTTCATAAGAGTCCTGTTGTTCTTTTGATGAAAAGGTTATATATCAAGTTAGTGGCAAAACCAGGATTTGAACCCTGGTCTGTTTGGCTCCAGAATGTTCTTCCAACTATACTATGCTTCCTATGGCAGTAGAGATTATATTCTCCAGCCATTTCTTGTCTGCCTTTTAGAAGGATAGTACTGACAAATCCTCAAGTCTTCCTTAGCTCAGTGTAGGGGTCAGTTACAACATTACCTCCTGCCCAGGAAAAAAAATAATTTCTATAACTGAATCCTTTCTTCTACTATGTTTTCTGCCTTTCATTTCATTACTTCTCCTCATCTCCTCTGTGTGACAAATAACTGCCAGAAAGCCCTGCAGGAATATTCCAGTATTTCTGAAAAATTGCCACCTACAAACTTCGCCATGAAAAGGGATGTCCAGGAAGGCCAGGCCCGGTGTCTGGTTCATCTGGGAAGGCACACAGAGGCACTGGAGATCGCGACGAGCTTGGTGAGTGGTTTCATTTGTTTTCCTAGGAGGGTTGAACATCTTCTAAAAAAAAAAACAACCAACTTGTTGCTAATAGCAAAATCTGTGAATTTGGAGAAGCAGAAGAAATTGCCAGTGGTGTAAGACCTTTATTATGATGAACAGTTTGGAGTTCTAGACATAGTCATTTTCTTGTCATATTTTTCCTGTATTATACTCAGAATTCTTCATTGCCTGAAGATCTCATTGGCAAAGGTTTTAATTTTTTTAAGATTTTATTTATTTACTTTTAGAGAGAGGGGAAGGGAGGGAGAAAGAGAGGGAGAGAAACATCAATCTGTGGTTGCCTCTCATGCGCCCCCAACTAGGGACCTGGCCTGCAGCCCAGGCAGGTGCCCCAACTAGGAATTGAGCCGGTGACCCTTTGGTTTGCAGACCAGTGCTCAATCCACTGAGCCCCACCAGCCAGGGCAAAGGTTTTATTTTTGTTAGGAGTAAATACTGAATGGAAGGATTATCAGTGATCTGTTATGTTCTTTAGATTTTTTATGTTTGAAAGTTTCTACAATGGACATGTATTCCTTTTGTAAAGAGGAAAAGAAGCTACCAGAAAATGACTAAATATCATAATAATCAAGCTTTAATAGGTCCTTTTTTTCTTAAATGGAATTTGCAGAATTTTTTATTAAGGGATAAAGAAAAGCAGTTCTTTGCAATTCCAGATTCTGCCTGTTTTTGTTTTCGGATTCAGGCATTTAGGGTTTACGTCTGTGGTTATTTGTGTAAATTTTAAATGGGGACAGGTCTTCAGTAGACCAGTCCTCGTTTATAGATGACCAGGGTTCTTCCTTAGAGGGAACTAATGAGGCGCCGCGTCACTGATGGTGAACCATGTGGATCTGGTCGGCCAAGGTCAGCCTAAAGTATGGACACAACTAAAGTGCCCTCTTTACGGTTAACTAGGAGAAATCCCTCAGTTTGCTCGCAGCGGGGTTCATTGCATAGGACCTCAGCCTCTTGCGTGAGAGGAAACCTCGGTAGTATTTGTCTCCAGCACATGGCAAATAGCTGCGTTTCCTTCTTTCTATTTCTCCCCTCTACTAATTGTGGGTTAATTCTTAAGCTGGAAAACAAGATTACCTCGGTAAGGAAGCACATGGCAGGAACAGTGAACTTGGGTAGGATTTAGGTGTTTATTCTCAGTCTCCATGGTTTACAAATTAACAGCAACTTCAGCCCTTCTGGTACCTTCTAGATGTCAGTCCCCGTTCCTCCATTACTGCTCTGCATTCCCACCACCTCCCTCTTCCTCCCCTCTCTTGTGCATCACAGCTGTGCTCTGTCCTCCCCACCCAGACCACTGAAGGCAGTGGCAGCTAGATTCATGTCAGGGGCAAGTCCCCTCTTCTGTGGCTCAAAGATCTGTTGCCAGTCAGCAGGTGCCAGGTCTCCAGAGCTTGGGGTGGTTACCAGGCAGGAGGAGGACCAGTCAGAAGATCTTTAGCTTCCCTGTCAGGACTTGGAGAATTACCATCAGGCTTCCGGGTGCCCCGTTGGGGGAGGACTGTCAGGGAGGGGAGCGGGCAGCGCAGGCTGGTGGGCCTCACCCCTTCCTCTGGGTCTCCTCACGTGATCTCGAGAACCCCGCCTGTTTGCATGGTTTTCTTTCCTGGTACCATGTGTTTTGTTTTTAAATTTGTACAGAACAACCTCTGCCCCAACACACACTGCCTTCTCAGTATGAAAATGTTTTTAAACAGCATAAATCACTACAGACTGGTTGTAGCAGAAAGGTGGTGTTTGTGTTATGCAGTACCTTCCCTGTTATAAATGAAAGACATGGAGAGGTACTACTCAACGTCTGTTATTAAACATCTGTTGTGTGCAAGGTGCCACACGCTGTACTAGGAGTCCAGCAGTGATCGAGTCCCTTCTGGAACTTACTGGTCTGTTGGAAGGACGGAACACTAAACGAGAGCAATAATAAACCGGATTAAGTTCTGCCACTGGGCAGACACAGCGTGACCAAACAGGCTGCGTGGGGCTTTCTCTCCCCTCTTCCAACTCGGTATAAGACCATTGAGAAACCTCCCCCGGTGTTCACTCTCGGCGCGCCCATTTCTTTGGGCTGCGTACTGGGCCCTACTCGTATTTCTTCCTCATTGTGGTTCTCTGTGGCAGGCTGACTTAGACACTGGATGGCCAGGTTTTCCTTTGACTTAAAGTCAGCTGAAAGGTAGTTTAGTCTGCTGTCTGCTCTCCAGACTTTAACTTATGGGGGGAAAGCCTTGCTTTCTCTAAGCCCCAGACTTTTGCCATATGGCAAGTTAGGCAAGAGGTGGTGGCTCTGGTGGAGGAGACTGGAGAAGGATTTTCTGGCCTTGGTCATAGTTAGCGGGGAGGCATTTGGATTCAGTTATGATGCAGCATGAAACACACAGAGCTGTGGGTTGTCTTGCCTAAGATGTCTCAGCCAAGGAAAATTGGACATCGAGTTTATTCGAATCCTCCAGGAAATTGCTGTTTGATTTTTAGAAAGCCTAGAATATTAAAATGGAACCATTAGCCCAGGGCATAAAAAAGTTGGCTTGGATCTCTCAGCTGTCTGGCTGAAGACAATAAAGATTATAATAAAAATTGAAAATAAACTGGCTCTTATATTTCTGGTGCTGAACTTTGTCAGACCACCGTCCCATGAGTTGTGTCACCGTTATGAGATCAGGACGTTTGGGAGTGGCTGGTGCTTGCTCTGCCGGGCGGTCTGTGTCTCTCTAGGGTTCTGGCTTCAGACTGAGAGCTATTGAAAAATACTTTGTTCACCGTCCTGGCGTAGCTGCTGAAAGAGACTTCTGGTTTATGACATGTACAACTTGGGTTCTGTAGGAACCTCCATTTTTGTATAGAGGACATCCTGTGGTTGAATGCTTTCGACCTTCCTTCTTCTTAGGAAACTAAAGCAACTAACACAGACCACTTGACCACGGTGCTGTGCCTCCAGCTCGCTATCTGGTCCAGCAGGCCGAGTTTGGGGGACACCATCTTCTGCCTACAGAAGCTGATTTCTTTGCATCCTTTCAACCCCTGGCACTGGTGCAGGTTGGCAGAGGCGTACCTGAATCTCTCAGCATCGTCTGCGTCATCTCACTCACAGAGCAGTTTCACCTCAAGTGACAAAACTATCAACTCCTCCTTCCCACACTCAGGAAAAGACTGTCTCTTGCATTTCCCTGAGACGTTGCCCGAGAGCTCTGTGTCTTCCGTGGAAACAAGCAGCCGCAATAACCAGGAGAATGAGCACGCGCTGAATAGTATTCAAGACTCCGTGGCAGGAAAGAGAGAAGCGGTGTTGCTTGAGACTCGGCTGAAGGCCTGTGCCTCTCTCACACGAGCCAGGTAAACGAGCAGGGCATTGAACGGTGGACCTGAGACTGAGCTCAGAGTAAAAAGTTTTGTTTTTCTAATTAGAACTTTCAAAAAGTCCTAGGCTAGACGCTGAGCATATGTTTTTGAGATTTTTCCCTATGGTCTAGACGAGCCCTTTGAGCATGTCCTTTTAGTATGTCAGACTGAGAAACAGAACTGTGTTTGCTCAAGAATACAGCTTATATTATTACTTGATAAAAAATTAAAATGGAAAACATTGAAATTAGGAACAGAAATGTACAAAACATTGATAAAGGGGGAAGCAGTATTTTCAACAAGGAATTTTTCACTCATGTGCCATGGAAATCTGAAGAAGAAAATCCACTCTTATATTTGAATCTCTGCTGATAACGTGAGTAAACAGAGTTTAATTTATTCTGTAGAGGGGTCCCGTGGTCGAGGGACACCAAGGACTTCGAATCCATAGTGTGTAAGAGTTTATGGGAAAGGGCAAACACGTGACCAGTTCTGTAATTTATGGGGGACACAGACTTGCTGAGGTCTCAAGTGATACCAGAAAAACATAGAGTCGGTTTTCTTTTTTAACTCTGGAGAATTCAAGAAATATTGATTAACAGACTTACTTAGAATGCTATCTATTTGGCAGATTCCAGACTAGTCAGATGTTTATTTAGTGTTGATTACTTCACTCACTCAGAAGTGCTCTGAGTTACAGCCGTGTGCCAGGCACACACCGGGTGCTGGCATCATAAAGACCTTAAGGAAGAGCCCCTTTCCTTCCGTGACTCGCTGTGTTGAGGAAGCCCTACCTTTCTTCTCATTTAGTCCAGCTTTTTCCTTCTTGGCCGTGTTCCTCCCACAGGGATGTTTGTGATTTTCATACATGTTAACGAGTTCTTACATCAGAGTCCCTTCCCCCTCGGTAGCCCCCTTCCCGAGGCTAGCTCCTCGGCCTCAAGGCTGTCTCAGAAAAGCCTTTCTTCTTGTGCTGCCCCACCTGGAATAGGCATCGCACCCACCTGGTCTTGGATTTTTTTGTTCATAGCACTCATCACTGCCTGAAATTGTCTTATTTCTGCTCGCTCTCCTTCCCTTCTGTCTGCTTTGCTCACCAGTGTTTCCCAGTGCCTAGTGCAGAGTGCGGTACATCCCTCAAGGCTCACAATGAGTGAGCAGGAGAGCCGAGTGCTTCTGCATGTGGCAATAGGGAGCAGTGAGGCCTGAGGGAAACTGGAAAAATCTACACATTCGATATTTAAAAATATCGAGGGAGCCACGTGAGGTGGACAGGAGGGAGGAGCACCAAGACCGGCTCTCATCACGTTGGGAAGTTAGTGGAGAGGCTGCTGCAGAGTGGTTGTTAGGGGGTCCTCAAAGGGGTGGCCCTGCTTTGGGTAAGGGAAGTGAGCTAGAGCCTCTCATTAGTCCTTGCGGTCAAGTTGCTGTAGGTTCAGGGACATGGAAGGGTCGCAGAGCACTGACTGCAAAGGAAGACACCCCGATGTTCTAGAGAGGAGCCTTTCTTTCCCTGGGAGGCTCGTTCTTTTTGCTACTCATTACTTGTGCTTTTGATCACTTAACTCCTGCAGGACGCCCTTTGCGGTCTTGCTCTCTAAAGATTTCTTTGAGAAGCTTTGGTGTATGCATTTTTGAAAAGACGACTCCCCAGTGCAAAGCTGGGCACTTTGTTCAGAAGAAGCAGCTTTGGGGCTGCAGATGAGGGTGCATGCCTGCTAGTTAGCCCCGCGGACTCTCATCCGGCTGACCGCCTGTGCTGTGCATGAGCATTTCTGCACTGCTCTCCATTCTGGGGACCTCCGCGTCCCGACTTCTCTTTCTTTCAGGCTCTTGCTCCAGCTCACCCAGTCTCAGCAAACATCATTTGCTTTGGAGAGGAACCTAAGGACCCAGGAGGAAATTGAAGATAAAATGAAAAGGTTCAACTTCCAAGAAGACACTTTGCTGCTGATAACTGAGGTGAGTATTCCCCTAGAGTTTATGTGAAATGAGGCATCATAGGTATTTTTCCTGGCTCTGATACCATTTTTTAAAAATTTAAAAACTAAATTTTAGCCTTTGAGATCTCTAAAAATAAAAAAATTAAAAGGCCAAGGTCAAATCTTGCCCTCTGAAGGACTTCTGTGTCCTCCTTTACCTGCCTTTGGTCACTTCATCCCTGAAAGTGGCCTCTTCATCATCTTTCTCCTGCAGCATGCTAGCAGGCAGGGGCTGTGTGTCATTTATAGGTTGGTCCTCAGGAGTCCCTGCCGGCTTGACATCATAATGCCCAGTAACTGTTTTTTGAGCTGAATAAATGAATGAATGATTGTTGGCATTTGTGCAGGACCCTTGTATGTTTTCTCCTTCGCTCATCCTCAGAGCAGCCTGTGGGTCAGGTGGGGCGGGGCTGAGGCGCGGAGAGGTTCTGACTTGCCTAAGGTCAGGTTTTCCGTGGCAGAGCCTCATTGGACCCCATGCAGCTACAGGTCCATTGTCTGTCTGCTCCACCCTGCTCCTCCCTTGATGGCTGCAGAGACATTCAGATGTTGGTTTTTTAAACCTTTATTCGCTTTGTAAAAAATACACTGTTGGAGTGTCTTAAGCTGACATTTGGAGATCATCCATGTGTGTAAGTTACTCACTCTGGTTCCTTTCACTGTGTAGTTGACACTTGACAGCTCAGGGCCTTTTTGCCATGAGAATAACTCTCTATCCATATACACCCCAGCATGTTCTCAAGGAATACTTACTGCAGATCTGCGATGGCCCAGCCCCCCCTCCTTTCCCCAAGCTAAGCTCCCACTTGGCTCTCCTTCCTCTCTGGTATCACACTCTCCTGTCGGTTCTCTCGGGGCCTCTTTCAACCCTCCCCTTCTGTGGGCTCTTTCCCCTGGGCCCACAGACGTGCACAGAGAGCCCGTATCTCCTAAGTTAACCGAAGCCCTTCCTTAGTCTGTCTCCTTCGTGTTCCTACAGGTTTGTCGCTGTGGACCACTCTCTCTGTTTCCTCTTCCCTTCGCTCTGAGAGGCTGCACTAGTCTGCTTTTCTGCCGTGTTTCTCGCTGTCCCTCTGCCTCTTGAGAACCACTAGCTTCCTCCGTGTCTTAAGTAACGCATGCCCGAGGTTTCCTTAGGTTCTCTGTTCCCTCTGCCTGTCCCCCACAGCACTCATGACCACGCTCACAGTTGGTCACTTGCAGTACAGCTGTCTAAAATGGAACTACTCAACAAAACGCGGCCCGTCTTTCATCAGTGTCTAGCATACTTGGCCAGCAGCACGTATTCCAGAGCTGGAGAGAACCGTCTTCATTGTAGACTTAGTTTTTCCCATTGGCCCTCTCTGTCATTCTTCTTTTAATCCAGACCTGGAAGCTCACTAGCTGTGGGCCCCTTCCTCTCTGTTCTCACCGCTAGCCCGGCTCCAAGCCCCCTTCCTCCCGGCGCCACCTTTCATTCCTCCTCCACCGCCAGCGCCACAGCCCTCAGCACCTCATGTCTGACTCTCGGCCTCCTCCTGGCTTGTCTGTCCTTGCTTCCTTTATCTCTCCCCTCAGATCCACCTTGAACATTGCTGCTGAGTCCCTCTTAAAACAGGGCTCTAAGGGCTGGGTGGAAAGAAGGGACTGAGAAGTACAGACTGGTAGTTACCAGACAGTCGTGGGGATGTGAAGCACAGCACAGGGAGTGTAGTCGGTGATGATGTAGTGACCGCGCATGGCATGGCGCCAGGTGGGCGCTGGACGTACCAGGGGGTCACTTCGTGAAGTATATAATTGTCCGGCCACTAAGCTGCACACTTGACAATAAATAGTATCGAATGTCAACTGTAATTCAAAAATAAAATTAAACAAACATTGCTTTGACCATGTTACCTGTTTGCTTAAAAACTACAATGTGAGACCATTAGCTCAGGTCAGGTCTAGTTTAAGGCCTTGATGATGATGTCCAAGGCCTTCCAGGGAGTGCCCCAAACTAGTACCCTAGTAACTCCGTGTACAAATCTGCGCCCTTGTCTAACCAACTCATCTGGGTCTTCCTGTCTCCGCCTACTGACTCCTCCCACCCGAAAGACCAGCTGAAATCCACAGCCTCTAGGGAGCGTTCTGTTTCTGGCAGTTTCTCCCTCACCTGAGCTCAGAGAATGATTGCTTGAATAGACAGCTCTTTAGCCGCCTCCTCCCCCCACCCAAAAAGCAAGAATTTGTCTTATCCTTGTGGGTGTTTTGTCAGAGAAACTAACACAGAAGCAGAGTCTGATTCTGACCAGTAGGGAGCAGTATTGTGCTTTCAGAGGGCAAGCATACTTCTTAAATCTCTGAGGTTGCTGTGGTAACCTTTCTGGAAGGATTGAGTATCTCGGGGGCAGGAAAGGGTGGGCCCAGTCCTTGCTGGACTACCTTGGGGAACATCTAAGAGAAAGAATCTGTGTGTCCCCCCTCCCGCTCCCAGCAGCTACATTCTGCCCATGCCCTGCTCTTCAGTCACTTTTCAGGGGAGGAATGTCACTTGCAGTTGTATTCTTGCCAAGAGAAGATGCTCTGAGCTATGAGAAGAGCTTGGCTTCCCTGCAGGCAGACGGGCACCCCTGCCATGTCAGGACGTCAGTGATTGGTTCACTGGGGGGCGGCTGGGACTAGAAACATGGGTGACGTTTACCCATGAGGTCCTCAGATCACTACTCCTGATCAAATATCTGTTCAGTCTGTGGGAACTGCAGGGCTGGTCCCCTGGCTGCTGCAGGAGTTCTGCTTGTAGGCAGCCCTTGACGCCGAAGACGAGCCGAGTCTCGCGTGCCATGTCTGGTGCCCCTTTTACAGGGTCAGGGATTTCTTCCTCCTACTTCAGGTTATGGGAGAAGACGTCGTCCCAGAAAAAATAAAAGACGAAGTTCACAGTGAGGTGAAGTGTGTGGGCTCTGCAGCCCTGACCGCCTTGGTGATTGCATCTTCAAAAGAATTTGAAGACAAGTGGTTCAGAAAGATCAAAGACCACCTCTGTTCCTTTGAACGTCAGTCCCACGCACAGATACAAATCTCCGCTTTGTAGCCCTTTGAAAACAAAGCATCCAACACTGTTCGTTGTCCTTGTTGACTTCAGAGAGAATCCACTGCTAATCATGGAATATAGTGAATTAAAAATTATTATTTATAAAAATGGCTTATCTCCCACATTCTTTCTTCAGTGTTCGGTTTCTTGATTTTTGTTGTCTTTTCAGATTTCTGCCATTCACTCATCTTGGGCCTCCCACCCCTTTAGAAGTTCTCTGTTGGGAAAGTATGTAAAAGAGGTTTTTAGATTTTATAGTCTTTTAAAAACAGTCACTACCGATAACCAGCAGCGCAAGTATTCACATTGTTTACATAAATCCATCAGGAGTGACTGAGATTGTGGCACTGAAGGCTGTGTC
The DNA here is from genome assembly GCA_007922815.1 of Macrotus californicus. Classification (NCBI taxonomy): domain Eukaryota; kingdom Metazoa; phylum Chordata; class Mammalia; order Chiroptera; family Phyllostomidae; genus Macrotus; species Macrotus californicus. The sequence continues at coordinate 33,891 of VMDR010002643.1, forward strand.
AGGGTCAGGCAAGGCTCTGAGGCTTGACCGAACCTGTCAGCAGGCACGTTAGCCGGTCAGTTTCATGGGTGCTGCGGAGACGTGGTCATCTGTGGCCAGCAGGCCGTGTTAGCCCCAGCACACCGCATCACTTAGCTGGCCTCGAGCCCCCAGGGGTGACGCCTGTGGGCCTGTGGAGCGCAGGCTCACAGGGAGAACGTCCTGTCCTTTCAGTCGCACAGTTACCACCACGATCTTGAACATCATGTCCCCAGACACAGGGCCATTACCTTACTCCAATTATCTGGGGTGGAAGAGCTCCCTTAGAGAAGTGGAATTTAATAATAAACCGAAAACTTCGTCAAACATCCCACGCCGCTTTTATTTTTCTCAGCAGAGGGAAGGGCATGCCAGCCCCAGGCAAAAAGGTGACATCATCAGAGCTTCCTTTCACCTCACCTGCTCACTTCAGCCTTCCCAGGCCCCTTTCCAAAGCAGACTGCTGTTCGTGTGAGTGCGTGCTGGTCGTTCAACTCTAAAGCAAAAGACTGATTAGACATTTCCATGTCTAGGAACCACTAAAAAGTATGGAAACCCCAGCAGCTCCCCCTTGCTGTCCATTCATTCACTGAGTCTAACAATCACTTCTTGAGCCCCTGTTACGTGACAAGCATTGTGTGGTTGCCATGGAGACAGAGGTTAGTATGAAGTTTATGGTCTGTCTTGATGGCCCTTGGTGGCCCTTGGGATACAGCCCCAGCTGGACTGTGGCTTCACCATTAGCCTTTGGCAACCTAGAGCTTCATGGTTTCCTGTCCCCTTTAAATGCTGTAACATCCACCTTCGGGCAGTTCAGCCTGGAACCTCTCCCCACCCCCCAGTACGTGGCTGATGCAACCTTCAGGTCTCGACTGAATTTTAGCTTCCCAGAGTCTTGATCCCCAAGTGGTGGTGGATTTCCCTTTCTGCACCTTCTCTGCTCTTTCCTTGCCACATGGGCCTTTAATGCTCTGTAGGCTGATCGCCCCGCTTTCCACGGCAGACTTTAAACTTTGTACAACTGGGGACTGGGACTGTCTTGTTCATATTTGTATCCGCAGGGCAGAATACCTGGCATCTTGCTAAATATTTGTTGAAAAGAATTGCTGAGTTCTTTTGGCCCAGTGGCTCAGTTTGTTGGAGCGTGTACGCCAAAGGCTTGTGGTTTTGATCCCCTGTCGGGGTGCACGTGGGAGGCAATGGATCCATGGCTCTCCCCGCCCCATCTCCCTCTCTTAAATCAATAAACATATCCTTAGGTAAGGATCTAAAAAAAAAAAGTTGCTGAATTAATTGGCCAACGTCCTGCTTTGTTTGCACAGAAGGTTGATCCCGAAGACCTGAGCACTGAGCACCCTGCCCATTTCTCTTTCTGTGGTTAAAACCCTTTCTCCCGTTTGTCCAGGTCTTCTAGAATCACCCTTTTCTCCCCTAGCCTCTCTAGCTTCTCCTCTCCACCCTAGTGCCCTCTGACTCTGCCCAGGCTTAGCTTTTAGCCCTTTGGCTTTCCTCCCAGGTGCTCTGCCTACACCGAGCTGCCTAGCGGTCTTCATGGAGTGATTCCTGGCCTCACTCCCCGAGACCCCCACCTCACTGTCCATACAGCGTGTGCCCATGCCTGCAAAAGCCCAGCTTCCTGCTGTGATGGGGGTGGGAAAGAGCGCCCAGGAAGCCTGGGCACCTCTGGGTTCCATCACATAAAAGTCTTGTGGATCATTTCCAGCACAGATGGAGAAAGTCAGTGGCGCAATGACTGTGCTAAAGAACAGTCTCAGGCCAGCCTACTTAGACACCGCACCCTCTGTCAATGCCTGAATCACTCAGAGGTGACTGCACTCCAGGTCGGGGGTGGGGTGGGGCCTAAGGGCAGTTCTTCCCTCCTGGAACTCTCAAAAGGCCTCTCTTCAGTGTTTTCTACCAGGAGGGGTCTGTGCCTAGTGTGTGAGCTGGTGAGTCTTTTGTCTTTTATACTCTCCCACCTCTGCAATCTTCACACTGTAGCCCAGGAATGTAAAGATCAACCTCAAAGTCCTTCAGTGATTTCCCAAACCTCCCTGCGCCCGTGAGGGCCTGTGTGGCCTGGCCGGGACTTCCACCCCCGCTCACTCTGGTTTCCTCTCGTGACCTTGGGCTCTTTAAGCTTCCTGCTGCCCAAGCCTTTGCCCATCCAGTTATCTCTTCTTGGAACGTTCTCCCCTCCAAGCCCCGCCCCTGCCATAAATGTTCCCTTCCCTGCGGATATCATCTCGGGGTCACTCTCAGACGGCATGCTCCTGACCCCAGACTTGCTCCGGCCCCTGTTACATGTTGTCACAGCACCTGTGCTCTTCTTTTCATTTCCAAAAATGCCTATTGGGATTATTATTGAACATTCATTGTATGAGCCCTCCTTGCTACATCACAGGCTCAGGGACCGTGTCTCTCGTTTGCCCCTTTACAGCAGAGCTCAGCTTCCCATAAATGTCACGATTTCTGTCCATTGCTGCCTTCCTGGAGCCCCAGACCCCTGCAGAGACCACCCTGGCTGTCTCTCTTTCTATGGCTAAAACCCCTGTTTCAGCCTGTGAGCCAGCAGCCCGTGGCCGGGTCCTGCAGAGCCCCATCCCCACACAGCCCCGCTACCAGCGCCAGCGTCCTTCCCCACCTGTGTGGTGCAGCCTCTCCACAAAGATGTCTTCATCTGAGGAAAACCTTGGGTAGGAATCTTGGAAACAAAGCCAAGGCCACTGTTGCAAAAAAGATTGTTTTCAATAACAGCTTTTTTGTGCTTTTGAAATTTTATCTGTAAAGGGAATTCACACACTACTTTCCAAGGTCTTAATCATAAAAACAAATGAACAAAAACCGGAGAGGTTGATACAACAGAACACAGAGCTCTGGTTCCAGAGGTACAGCTGGTTCTGAATGTGCAGGCACCTTCCAGCACACACTGCCCCCGTGCCTGGCCCTGTGCCCTCGCCAAACCTGTGTAATCTGTGTCCCCCACCTCTACCTCCCACCCCACTGAGCCTTCGAAACAGTGGTCCTGAAGAGGAGCAGCCCAGGCCTGGCTCCTACCCTGTCTTCCCAATGGAGTGTGTCCACTGGTAGATTTGCTACAGAGGTTGGGAGAAATGGACGACAGGCATTTGTCTACTTGGTGCTCACCCTTCCTGATCCTTTCTCCCTCCTTGACACAGTGGCTTCATCACCTAACGCTTCAGCATTGTGTCCACTCAGCCCTTGGGCTCATGACTACCCTGCCCCTCATCTCTGGGAACTGCCCCGTCACCCACACAGGTGGGTACCTGGCAGCCACGTACGTGCTCAGTGGCCCAACTGATTGGAGAGGGGAAGGCGGATTTACCTGACCTGAACTGTGCCAATCGGAACCTCCCCTAGAGACTGAGGAATGAAACATCCTTCTCGTGTGTGTCCACAACTTGGTCAAAACCTGAGGGTGCCTGTGTTCTGCCCTGTGGAGCAGAGAGAGCAGCCCTTCAGAGAAAGAGAATCTGAGGGAGATGCTCAGAAAGGGGCAGAGGGACCGGTCTCCACTCTGTTCCACTCTCCTCCTGATCCCAGGTGTTCTCTGGGCCCAGCTACATTCCTGCCTGTGGCCCCCCAGGAGATGCCTGGGATATGGAGGCAAATAATGGCCCACAAAGATGTCCGTGTCCTCGTCCCCGGGGCCTCTGAATACATTCGGTTAGGTGGCAGAGGCCTGTTTTGTACTGGCCTTGGCCTGTCGGTAACCAATGTGGTGGCTGGACCAGCCCATGTGGGTCTCAGTATGTCTGCAAGATGCCCTACAGCAAAAACCATCAGGAAACTGTTGTGTGAGAAATGTCCAAACCTGTAGAGAATTTTCATGAGTTTATTTGAGCCAAATCCAGTGACGGTTGCAGGGAAGCAAGATCTCAAACGCTCCGTGGAATGGCACTTTGCAGCTTGCTTTTGGAATGAAGGAGGGAACATAAGGAAGGTTACAGGTGGGTGGGACAGAGCAAGGCAGGGACAGGATTGCAGGTGACCAAAACGCCGGGCTCTCTTGAGAGTGCTTAGCCTTCCAACAGCGTCACTCCTGACACCTCCAAGGTGTGCTAACCCAGATGCACAAGAACAACGGAGAGGGCTGGCTTAAAAACCTGTCACTAAAGAAGTTACAGGCTGGGGGCATGGCTACCCACCATGACCTGCCCTGGTAGCAGTTTGATTTATTACAGCACCCCTTTTTGAGACCTGGAAGTTACACAGCACAGCTGGGGCCGCAGAGGTAGAGAGAGAACACATGGGCTGGGATTCTGCTTTTAGTGGTGTCAAAGGTGGGGGCCTAGGGTCTGGGGGCTCACTATTGGTGAATTTAAAACGTAAGGGCTGAAATTTAAAACAGGAAGAGAAAGAAAAACAAGTACACCACATGGTCAGTTGTGGATATCAGCCAAGATCTCTGAAACGAAGGGGTTTCCAGGGCACGGGCGCAGGAGACCTCTGAGAGCGGAGAGCTCCTCTCTTTCCCCTTCACTGGCTGCCAGCCCCTGGCCCGGGCAGGGACTGGGGGCTGTAATCAAACACTTGACTTCCAGTCCCATTGGACTGGAAGCCCAGGCTGGCCTCCCAGGACTTGGGATCCAATAATTCAGGGAGGAAACAATGAACCAGGCACTGTGTCAAGCTATCTTGTCCCTCTGCCACATGAGGACATGGCAAGAAGGTGGCCATCTGCAAACCAGAAAGTGTCTTCACCAGAACCTGGCCACGCTGGCACCCTGATTGTGGCCTTCCAGCCTACATAACTTCGAGAAACAAACACCTGTTGTTCATAAGCCACCCGGTGGTGGGCTTTTGCTAGAGCAGCCTGAATGGCCAGGTTCTCTCCATTCCTGAAAATCAGGGGAGAGGTCCTCTTCGAGGGAGATGAGAACTTGCAGGTTGTCCTCTAGCAGCCGTTTCACTAGGAGGTGTTGGAAACCTCTACTCTCAAAGCCTGGCTCACCACCTAGGAGGTGGTTTTGTGGGGAGCAGGCAGTGCCAAAAGGCAGCCTTTTGGCAGGCTGAGCCTGGAGCTGGATCCCACCCACCCCCCACCCCTCGCCCTTGGCTGTGCACACATGGCCCCCTTGTGCGCCAGGGCCACCTCCTTTGGGCCTCTGTCTACTCAGCATGCGGCATCATTGTGTGGACACCCTCACCCACCACACCCAATGGAGGTTACAAGGATGGAGCACCTTGGAAGGCAACACGTCTGTCTCCATCCGAACACAGGGAAGCACAGGAAAAGGAGCTTGTGCTCCGGCTTGGTGTGCATCTGCAGGGCTCACGTTCTCTGACAGCAGTTTTTCTGACACGCTCTTCAGGAGGCAGCTGAGAAAGTGAGTGAGTGGCAGTTTCTGGGTCCGAGTCCAGAAAATGGAGCATTGAACGATGTGACGCCACCACTTCTGTGAGAGCCAGTTGAGCAAAGGGGCTGGAGAGGGGGAGCCCAGATAGGTGAGGGCAGGGGAGTGGGGCAGTAGATGGGGTGTCGGAGTGTTAGCTCTCCCCTGCAGGGGCAAATCATTAGTGTTCGTTGTGCCCTGGGACACCCTACTGGTAGGGTCCTCTGAGACCTGCAAAGGGACCCTTGGCCTCTGGGCTCTTGCAGTGCAGAGAGATTTTAAAAAATCAGTATCTGGTAGGGACCCAATGAAGACTGCAAATACTTTTTAGGAGAGAGGTGGGGGGCAGGATTGATCACTAGCAATCAGCACTTCCAGCCAGTCCTCCAGGTGGGTGATGTGATCCCTAATCCCTGGTGTAGGGTATGCGTTCGACCATAAGTGAAGCCCCCCATTCCACTGTGCCCCGCACACACGACTATCGTACGATTTCTTCCATTCTCTCATGATCTTCAGGGTGGCTGTTCACGTGGGCGCCACCTCCAGCTGACTCCGGGATTCTCCAGGACAGATGTAAGTGTGGGTGTCTGTGTGTCGCTGTTCCTGGTGGGCACCCTGTTGCTATTGTTGAATTTCACGTCATTGTCGTCGTCGTAGAGACTGGATGTGTCAGATGGCCCCCAGCGAGGAGGCCTGCCAGGGCAGGGACAGGAGCGGCTCTAGCCTGAGCAGGACTGCAGATGGGTTTGGGAGGACTGGAAACTTGGAAAAGGAAGTGCTTTGGCCTTCAGCCACTGCCTCACCAGGTGTGTAACACCCTCCTAGGCTTCTGGTGGAAATGCTGTCTCAGGACGAGAGCCCAGGGCTGGGGACTGTCGGGAATCCAGTCCCCCAAAGGAATGGCCCAGCCTTGTGTCAGAGGGTCCCAAGGTTGTATCTGTCAGGTGAGGCTGGATCAAGGTGCAACAAGAAACGACCCCAGTCTCAGTGGCTCAGACCACAAAGGTTTGTTTCTCGCTCATCCTACTTATGCACTGGGGTGGGGGGTGGGAGGGTCTGCTCACTGCAGTCTCTTAGGAACCTGGGCTGGCGGGGGGCCCCACCTTGAGGGGTGCTTCTCCCAGGCCAACTGTACCCGGCTCCTGCTGCTTCTGCCTAGACGCAATTGATCCCCAGCACTGAGCTGCTGAGCTGCCTTGTCCAACTCTGTCCCCTGGACGCCCTGGCTTGTCCTGTCTCTGGTGCCTACGATCTCAATCGGCCCCACACAACTTACCAGTGGCAGTTCTGGGGCCCCATCCCTCACTCACGGGGCCAAGGGCTTCCCAGTATTACACCTTTCAACGGAGCAGGAATTGTCTGGCCCACCTCTCCTTGAATCATCCAGAACGTTCCCAGTCCTTCTGCTGGACCTCTCTCCCCTGAATCCCTGGGGAGTGGACTGCTCCTGCGCACTGGGAAACAGGAGCACATTGGTCACACCACTCTCTGCAGCTCAGTGCCTCAGTTTACCCATACATAAAACACGGGCTGTGTCTGCTCCTTCTTACACTACGGAGAGCTGAAGAATGGTACTAGTAAAGCACAGGCTGGCTCTGCGGAAGAAAGGGGCTCTGTCTACTGTCACGATTTTGCCCTCTAGTTCTCCACCCCCTACCACCCAGAACCTTCTGGAATGTGCCGCATGGGTCAAACTAGAGAGGGGAGAACCCCGGGACCGGTGGGGGTTGGCAAGCGAACAGTCTCAGGCCTGGGAACTTGGAAACTCAGGCAGCAGTGCCGCCCAAGAGCCTGTCACTCAAAGGGAAGCGGGGTCAAGGCTGTCAATTGTTGAGGAGGGGTCCTTGGGCCAGGCCATCCAGGAATCCGGGGAGGGCAGCTGGGGGCAGGGCCCCCACTTCAGAAGTGAGGGGGTGCCTTTAGAAACGGCCTCCAGATGTGGGCCACCCTGGGCACCAGGCCCAGCTGCCCGAACTGCAGCCGCAGTGGCCTGCAGGTGTTGAGGTCACTGTAGAGAGCCAGTGGGCCATTGTGGGGCCGTGGGGAAAAGCGGGCCTGTGGGCTCAGAGCCCCCCAAAGGCCGTGGTGGAGCTGAAACCTGGGGGGCGGAGGTGGGTTTGGGGCCAGGGGGCTGCCCGGCCCTGAGGACAAGCACAGACTCTGGTTCTGGGGGTTGCTTCCCGTGGAGGTGCTGCTGAAGGGGTCACTGGCAGAGCAGCTACTACCGCTGAGGCGGCTGGGTGGGGGCCTGTGTCCTGCTCGGGGCTGCAGGGGGGCGACCAGCCCAAGGGACTTCAGGCCCAGCACCGGCTTGGAGGAGGCATAGAGGTGGCGGAACTCCTCGTCAAACAGCTCCACCGCCTGGCCCGTGAACTTGGAGAGGATGTTCCGGTGGACGTGCCCACAGAGCCAGGTGAAGCTGTGGGAAGGAGAGAGTGAGGATGGGGGTGGGGACCACTGTTGGGCCTCTGGGGCCTGCCTTCAGGTGATGCGGGGCAATGGCAGGACTGGTAAGAGGGGGATTCCCACGCCCGCTGCCTCCTTTCTTCCTGGTGGAAGCCCTGGAGGGAGACCATGGGGCCGCCTTCACAAATGCCCGCTGGTGGGTGATGAAGTTGCCAGAGTGGCTCTCTGGCCTCAGGTCAGGGTCCCCTCCTGGTGCTCTAGTTACTGGCTCCTAAGATGATCCCTGCAGAGGCCCACAGGCACCGAGTGCCCACTGAGCCCTGGCGTCCTGGACTCTGTGCTCATATGAGTCATCTAGTCACTGGTGGCTGCACCTGTGAAAGTGGGAACACCTGCTTCTTCTAACCTCGCAGGGGGCTGGAGAGGTCAGCCGAGCTGTAGTTCTGAGACTCCTCAGCGGGGAGGGAGACTCCTACGCTCTTCGGGAGGGGAGAAAGAGAACACAGGGCCGGGACACAGGGACCGGGTGTGAGTGCATTTGCTGGGACACCCATGAGAGGACACCCTCAAGCAGGGGACTTGTCCCTCCGTTCACCTGCAGGTTTTAAGTGAAAACAAAACGTCCAAGGCATTTCTGTATTACCTTTTATGATTCCCTGATGTCACCAAATTCCTTTCTATTTCTTATGGGAGCCCCACAACCACCACCAAAAGAAAACCCTTGAAAATGTTGGTGACAGCACAGAAGACTCACCAAGAGCATCAGGTTAGAGATCCCTGTATCCCTAACAATGTGGACCCAGGCATGGGGAGCGATGGGGGCCTACAGTCAGGGGAGGACAGGTCATCCTCAGGGACAGTGCCAGGGCCGGGCGGAAACAGCCCCCACCAAAGTCTCAGCCTCCAACCCCCAGCTCACCTCCTGCCTCACCAGCAGGGTCCCTGCTCTGGGAGGTAGGGTGGGGCCCCTAGAAGGCTGGGCCAATCCTGAGAAGAACAATGAGGCTTTGTTTAAACCGCTCTTCCTGCCGCGGAGCCACCCACACAGCCCGGGATTGCTGAGCAGCTGGTGCTGGGCTTAGGCCAGCCAGGTGACAGGGGAGGTGGCAAACACAGGGACAGTGGGACTCCTGGCTACACGAAGATGTCGAACGCCCTGCATGTTTGGAATCAGGCTGGGTTAGGTCAGCAACTACATGCTTTGCTGGACGAAGCAGGTCCAAAGGTGCCCCGCAACTTTTCAGGTCCCCATGCATCTCGTGCACCCTGTGCCCCCACCCTGAGCCCTTTGTGCACCCCCACCTCCTGCGCACCCTTGGTGTCCCCCTGCATCCCTGTAGCACCTGCGTGCCCCACCCCGTGCACCAGGCAGGGATCCTCCCTCACTGACTCTGGGCGTCCAAGCATCCCGTGTGCTCGCTTTTACCCTTTCTTTTACCCCCGCCTATCATATGAAATACACTTTATTTTTACTGGGTTTTGGCCCTGAAGCACGTAGACTTGGCTTAATCATAATCTTTGGCTCAAGACCCACTCGTCTGTTCAGGGCCCATTTTCACGTATGTAGCTATTCACTCCGTTATTTTAAATAATGTAATAAGCACCTATGAACCCACCCCCTAAAATAAAAGCTAGCGGGCCTGGCTGGTGTGGCTCAGAGAACTGAGCACAGGCCTATGCACTGAAGTGTCGCTGGTTCGATTCCCAGTCAGGGCACGTGCCTGGGTTGTGGGCCAGGTCCCCTTTTGGTGGCAGGTGCTCCTTGATATTTCTCTCCTTCTCTTTCTCCCCCTCTTCCCCTCCCTCTAAAAATAAGTAAATAAAATCTTTTTAAAAGTAAATAAAAGCTAGCATGTCAACAATAACTGACTCTAACCATACCAAAGGTCCTGTACATCCAACAGTTGGCATTGTCTTATTTTTTTTGCTGGTTGAAAGGTATAAAGTCGTAACTTGTTCTAGCCTTGATTTGCATTTTCCTGGTCCCCACTGATGCCAAACATGTCATCATCATCCTGTATTTTCACTCACGTCCTCCTGCTGAAGTGCCTGCTCACACCCCTCACCCACACGTCTGTTGTGCTGTTGTGGTTCGTAGGAGTTCTTTGTGGTTCTTGACACTGATCCTGTCAGGGCATCTTGAAAACCGGCTCCCGGTTTGTAACCTGACTTTCTACTTTCTTGGAGGTGCCATTCCACGAACCAAGGTTCTTCATTGCAATGTAAGCACGTTTAGCAATCTTTTACAGTCAATGCATTTGGGGTTCTGTTTAACACAGACAGCTAATCCTTGCCCTAAATTCCAAAAACAAGTCATCTGCCCTGGCTGGTGTGGCTCAGTAGGCTGAGCACTGGCCTGTGGACCAAAGGGATGCTAGTTCGATTCCTGGTCAGGGCACATGCTGGGGCTTTGCGAGAGGCAACTGATCGATGTTTCTCTCCCTCTCTTTTTCCCTCCTTTCCCCTCTCTCTAAAAATAAATAAATAAAATCTTTAAAGATAATTAAAAAATTAAAAATTGTCCACATTTTCTACCAAGAGTTTTAAAGTTCGTTCTGACACTTAAGTCCTTTTAACCTGTTGGCGGTGGATGTTTCTGGTACATGTGTGAAATAGAAATCGGATTTTCCCTCTGGAGCGGTACCGTTTTCCAGTTTCTCCGTTTTCCACTGCCCTGACGCACCCTACCCTGTGTGCTGTGGGTCTGTGCCTGGGCTTCTCTCGTCTGTTACGTTTGTCAATTTGTCTTGCCAGGGAGCTGCAGTCACTAAGACAAACTAAGACAGCTTCATGACAAGTCCTGATCTCTGGCAGGGCAAGTCCTGCCTGTTCCTCTTCAGACTTGGCTCCCGCTGGAGAAATACATTGTACAGCATGGTCACATGTACAAAGGTCACATGTGCATAACCACAGAACAATTCCCAGAACCTCCCTTACCTCAGTGTGCTCCGATTACTTTTATTCTCTTCTATTTCATTAAAAAAAGGAACAGCTGGGCATCACGCACTAAGTGATTTCATATCCTACCAGTGGACAGTGATGCACAGTTTGAAAAGCTTTGTTTCTCTGGCCACCCTGGCTGGCCAAGGGCTAACATGGACTTCCATTCACGCAGAACGTGTGGACACTGTACGTTAACTGTGCTTCCTGCCCAGAGTACAATAGAGAAGAAAAAAGACCCAGTCTGGGCCTGACAGCATGTTGTTTACAATGTTGGCTGAGCAGGCCCACCGAGAAGTTCTCTAGGGAACGACCGAGAAGCTACCGCCTGCAAGGTAAGTTAGCAGGGCAAAGACAGCGCGGATGAGCTCTCCGCAGGGGAATACACAGCAAGTGCAAAGGCTCTGGGGCAGGAAAGAGCGTGAAGGGCCTGGAGGAGGCCAGTGTGGCTACAGCATGATGAGGGGGAAGAAGACTCGTGCTGAGACGGAGACTGTGGTAAGAATGTGGATTTCTTTCTACGGCCATTGACAAGCGTGGAAGGATCTTAAGGTTGATTCGATCTGGTTTGTGGTCAAAAATCCTTCTGTTCCTGGTAGAGAAAGCCCAGAGATGGTAGTGCGGGTCAGGGCCTGAGTCAGGGCCCGGTTAGAAGGCCATGCCGGTAGGTATCATGCTGTTCCTCATGCTGTTCCAGCTGTCTCATTTTGCCCTCACCCCCATTCCAGTCTTTCTCTTGCTTCAAGGCCCAGTCCCGCCTCCTAGGCCTAGGAGCAGAAGCGGGGGGCTCCCTCCTGCCTGACCCCAGAGCACCTTCTCAGCTCATCCTGACCTTAGGGCACGCGTCGCCCAAATCCATAGCCACTCACCGATGTTTTTCGAGGAGAGAGGAGTCTGTGTCCCCACCACCTGGCAGCAGCACCTGTGCTGGAGCAAGACCCTCAACAACAACTTAGATGTTGAGATGCACCCGGGCCTGGCACAAAGCTCGCCAATGTTAAGTGGGCTTCATTCGCCAGCACCGAGGTCCGGGGCCAGCCCTGGAGGTGAGCTCTGGAAGGACAGATGCTAATGAAAACTGGGTTTCAATCCCCTAATGAAAATACGATTTCCCCTCTTCATTTTCTCTTTCGGAGTTTCTTTCTCTGTCTGCTTTAACCATATGGAAATCTTTCTAATGGCTCAATAAGCCTCTTACCAGTCCCATTACTGGTTGCTAGGGGTTGAGGCGGGGGAGCGACTGCTTTACTGGTGAAGGGGTGTGGCCCTGCCATCCCAGAACAGACATGTCTCTGCAACAGAAGAAATATCTTCGGCCGAAGGAATTTGAGAAACAGAGCTGGGGACTGGGCTTAAGCTGTCTGACTTACAGGCTGGGCTGCTGCCACTTCTAGTCCAGGTACCACCCATAGGTCCTGCAGAATTTGGCGATGCTCTGACAGGGAAGGGGAGAAGGGACAGAAAGCTGGCAGTTGGGGGCTACAGGGAGGGACACTTGTCATTTATCTAGGACACTGTGACAGTTCAGCAAGCCCTGGCCATTCTGAAGTGAGAGGAAGGCTGTCTTGGTGCCCTCCAGTCTTCTTGGGGACCACTTGTCCCCTCCACCAGCCAATGTGACATCCTCCAGGCCTGCCCTGCTTGGTAGCCCCTCAGGACTCACCCTTTCAGATCTGTCCCCTTCCCTCGGGGCCTTGCCAGGGTACTGGCGGGCTAATAGCAATCATTTATTGAGCAACTACTGTGCACTAGGAGCTAGGCCACATGTTTTGCAAACTTTATCTGCAAGGGAAGGTATTGTTACCCCCGCCCCATTTTACAGATGAGGAAAGTGATGCCATAGAAAGGACTGAATTGCATACTTTAAATGGGTGAATTATCTGGTATGTGAATTATATCTCAATGAATTTGTTATATTAAAATAAAACACTTGAAAATAAAATGGAGAACACCCCCCCCCAAAACAAATTGCATGGTTTTATAATCACACCTGAGAGAGCTAAGGAGAGGATAAGCGGATGTTATGTCTTATTGTAATATAGAGGGAAATTGAGGCACTGAAATGTGCCTCTCTATCCTGAAGCCCTCCCAGGAGAGGCTCATTTTCCCCCTTTTTCCCAGGCCTGCCCTTCCTCCTAGGGGCTGCTGGCGGTGGGTGGGCCTGGCACCTGGGGCTGGTCTGCACTACACTCAGCCTTGGCCTCTGCGAAGCCTCACTCACAGCTGAAACCCAGAGCTCACCTGTACGATCCAGAAAGGACGTATCTCCAGTCCGAGATGATGAACTTCTCCTGGACCTGGCCGGAGAACTTCCTGCCCGATTTGGCACAGTATACCTCTGCCTCCACACTCCGGATGGAAATGTTCTGTCGGAAGGAAGGTCAAGGCATCACTCGCTACTTGTGTGTTTATGGATACACATTTGCCTTGGACAGAGTCTGGGAGGAGGCGCACCAACACGTAAATAGGGGGTATCTGTAGGTGGTGAGATTACGGGCCATTTAAATTTTTTCCTAGGCTAAGTTTTCTGAATTTCCTTCATTGTCCTGACATTACTCGAAGTCATGGAGGGGGAAAAGGAAGCAGGGAAGCGGCAGGTGGTAGAGCTTTTAAAAAGCAGAAAATAGAAGGCGAGGGCCTGGTGCCTGTGGAGCCCTCAGTCCAGGCTCCCCTGGACCACAGAGGTCAGGCAGGCCTAGCCCTGCCCTGTAAGAAACTTTAGTGATGTGAGTCCCTGACTCCAAGATAGTCAGAGGGAAGGCTCAGAGCAGCCAGAGCTAAAAAATGGCGTGTCCATGACCCAAATCACGAGGGGTTCGGTTTGTCCCCTTCCTCTCCCCCAGCATCTGCTGCCGCAGCCCTCCTGGAGCCCTTGGGAGGCGGGAGAAATGACTGGCGGGGGAAGCCTGGGGCTCTTAGAGGAAGGGGTCACTGCTGAGACCATGGGAAGGCCTGGGGCTGCTGGGCAGGGTCAGGGACAATGGCACCTCCAGCCTCTCCAGGTAGCTAGGTGAGGTCAAAGGGCTGTGAGCAGAAGGGATGAAAATCTCTTCCAGGTCCTGTCTTCTTCTTGCAGGACCCTCCTGTCACTGCAATCTAGGAGGCCACATGTTCCTTATGATATAGTTACAAGATGAGGGAGGGCCATCTGGCCTACACTTTGAGCAAGAAATAAACCTTTACTACGTGAAGCCATTGACATGGGTGGGGCGGGGGGTTGTTACCATGGCATAGCCTGTCTTGCTCTCACACAGGTACCTCGTGGACTCTCCTCAGGGGCCCCTACCTTGAGGTGACTGTCCGAGATCTGCACTTTGTCACACATCTCCTGGAAGAGCCTCACACCTCCCTGGTCCAGAAGCACACAGACGAACACCCCGCGCTTGTTGGCCGCCTCTAGAACATCACAGAAGATCTCCACGTCTGTGAACACATCCATCAGGATGGCCAGAACCTGGGCCAGGAAGAGCAATCCAATATCAGGAGTCAGGTCCAGGTGCTGACTGGTTTCAGCCAAACTTCCTCAGTCCCCATGGGCCTGGCAGAGCTGGTCCCACTGGGGCTGAGTTAGAGGGGAAGGGAGGGTGGGGGAAGGCCTGACAGGGCAGGATTCAAGGGAGGGACAGGGGCAGTTGGGGAGGAGGCTCCTGCCTCTGTCCTGCCCCCACCCTCCAGCCCCACTGTGCTTAATGGCCTCTCTACCCATGGTTGGAATGTAGAATGCAGAGCAGAGAGGACAGAAAAGCACAGAGAGAGGGGAAGAGAAGAAGGGGAGGTGGCCAGACAGGTTCAGAGGAGAGGGACAGATTCTGCTGCTCAAGGGCGCTCTGTGGCCATTGGTTTTCAAGTGTTTTTAAGCCAAGGAATCCTTGCCTCAAACATAGTCCTTGTAGAGTCTCCATATATATATACTACTTATTGATTATAGAGAGAGAGGAAGGGAAAATGAGAGACAGAAACATCGATTTGTTGTTCTACTTAGCTTGTATGTGTCCTGACCAGGGATCTAACCCACAACCGTGGCATATCAGGATGATGCTCTAATCAGCTGAGGTACCTGGCCAGAGCAAGAGAACCTCCCTTCCAACCCATATATAAACTAGACTAGCCAGTGGGGTGAGGGGAGTCCTGCTCCGCCAGCAGTAACTGTGTCTTCTATCACCACGGAAACTCGAGGGGTGGGGAGCCCAGATATCCAGGAAGGGGGAGACATATGTGATCCTGCCTGCCCAGCATGCACCCCTCTCCTTCCAACAACAGCGTCACACTCTCACTTGAAGAAATCACTCCTTCCCCACCAGATGTCACTTACATGTGGAATCTACAGAACAAAATAAATAAGCAGACAGAACAGAAACAGACTCATGGACACAGAGAACAGGCTGATGGTCGCCAGAGGGGGCGGGAGTTGGGTGGCTGGAGGACAAGGGTGAAGGGGTTAAGGAGTAGATATTGGTGGTTACAGAACAGTCACAGGGAGGTAAGGTACAGCACAGGGAATACAGTCGATAATACTGTAAAAACTACGCATAGGGCCAGGTGGGCACTGCAAATATCAGGGCAATGCGTTGTAAAGTACGTGACGGTCTAACCACTATGCTGTACACCTGAAGCCAATATAAAACAATAGTGCGTGTAAACTGTAATTGAAAAATAAAATTTAAAAAGTCACCTTTTCTCCATAATCAACGTGGTTTGGGTGGGATTTCTGCTATGCCTGGATTGAGCGTGGGGAGGGCACATTGCCAAGGCCAGATCAATGAGAAACACTGCATCCCCCCCACCTGGCCACAGAGATTGGCACAGGGATGGCCACGTGATCTGAAAGAAGCATCTAACGAGTCAGCCTAGGACTTCTGCTGGGACTCTTGGGGGAAGGCGGCATTCTTTCCACTGGGGCTGCTTAGCTAGCAGGTCATAAACTGCAGCTGCTGGCAGCATCTCGCCACCACGTGGAGACAGCCCTGAAGGAAGAAAGGCCCAGAGGTAGGGACAGCCTGCCGTGGCATCATTTGAACACTTGCTTTCAGTCATGACTGAAGCCAATCCTATCCTTGACTTTTCCAGGGTGGATGTCAATGCATATTCCTCCTCTTGTGCTTACTTGGGGTTCCTTTCTGTGACATTGTAATTTATAATAAGAAATGCATGTTTTGCCTTAATCCTGTGGCTGGCATCAAGCTCTGAAAACCCTTGGAATGTCCTGAGTGATGAGAGCAGAAACAGCGTCTTTATCAATGGACCAGACCTGAGGACGGGGCTGGTCACCAGAAGAACCCACCGAGGGCTGGAGTTTCCAGCCCCACCCCCACCCTCCCCCAGCCCCAGCCCCTGAGATGGAAAAGGGGCTGGAAGTTGGCTCAATCACTAACGGCCAATGATATAATCAATGATACGTATGTAATGAAGCCTCCAGAAAGACCCAGAAGGATGGGTTCAGAGAGCTTCCAGGTTGGTGGACAAGTGAAGATTTGGGGCGAGTGCTGGGCTGGGAGAGGCCTGGGCGCTCAGGGCCCTTTCCCTGCACCTTGCCCTATGCGTTGCTTCCATCTGAATCTTCCTGAGTTATGTTCTTTTGTAATAAATCGGTTGTCTAGTAAGTAAAATGTTTCTATGAGTGTTGTCAGCCGCTCTAGGAATTTAATCAAACCCAAGGAAGAGGTCCCTGGAATCTCCAGGCTGAAGCTGGTTGGTCCGACGCACAGGTCGCGTTGTGATTGGGGTGAGTTGAATTGGAGGCCACCCAGCTGGTGTCAGAGAAGTGCTTGGTGGTGTGGTAAAAACCCCCACACAGTGGAACTGGAGCAGAACTAGACTTTTTTTGTCACCCAGTGAAGAGTCCTTCCTATTAGGATAAAGGACACTTTTTCAGGCCCTCTTTCCCAGACCTAGCTAGAACCCCAAGCATGACTGACCCTAATTGCTCTATGAACCTCTTTCCTCAGGACTAGAAAACTACTGGAAGTGCCCTGAAGGCACAGAGGCTCCGGGAACACGCACGAAACAGGACTGACCAGAAATGGGACATACCACGCCACCATGACCAGACCCCAGGCTACAATGAACAGACAACCAGACCCTGCACCGGAAGATAACATCGGAACAAGCCGCAGCCTGACTGAAACATCGTGCTCTGCAACCACCCCATTGCCCAATGAAAACTCACAGCTCCGCGACCCCTCAGGGCTGGTGCGGGTGTTGGTGGTGCTGGTGCGGGTGCTGGTGGTGCTGGTGCATGTCTCCAGGCCTAGCCCTTCCCCTTCCTTGGAAAAGGAAAAACAAAACCTTCCCCCTCTGCACTTTGTTCTCTTTGTGAAATCTTTCCCAGCCTGCGCTTTGACCAGCCTAACGCTTCCTAATATTTAAATCGTGATATATTGACAAGTCAATTACTATTACAATTACCGTGGTGACATAGAAACTGTAAGACTGAAGGAAATGTTAACACAAAACTTGCTGTGCAATACAAGCTCAACAAACATGTATTAACAATTAATGAATTAAATAACACACACACACAGAGCACAAAATGGTGGCATGTCTACCATGTCCACTACGGTTGCCCATGAGGGAGAGCGGTGTGCGACAGATGAGCACAAAGCCTGAAGCAGCTGTCACAATCGACTTGGTGGGCTGTGGTGATTGTTTTCCTTCGCCAGTGCCAGTCAGAGTCCTGTCCCTCCCTTCACAGCCACAGGGGGAGGAGGTGGCTGGCACCCACTTGGAGCTGCCCTTCTGCTCAGTGTACGGTGTCTGGACGGGGCGGAGACCTGCTGAGAACCGCTCACCCTGGGCTAGAAGTCAGTAAATTCGTCCTAGCAGTCAGAGGCATGACCCTGGAGGCCTGTGCCCTGCTGTGGTGTGACTAAGTGCCTGTACACAGTTAAGGGTGTGACACCAGTAACCCCGAGGTCCTCTCTGCTGAAGGACAAGCCTCCTCGGCCAAGTTCTTGACAAAGACACAATTCTCTCTCGCCAGGATGTCAGTAAAACCTTCCAGCTGTGTTCCAGTGAGTCCTTGTTTCCCTGAGAGTTTCAGCTCAGTCGGCCTCCCTCCGTCCCTGCCTGACCCTAAACTCTCCTCCTCTTCCCACTGCCCATCTCCCTCAGACCTGCTGGCAGTGACCTAGTAGTGTGTGTGTTTTGGGGGGGAGGGTGGTTAGGGGGGCACAGCCCACCCAGGACAGGATCTCAGCCTGAAAGGCAGTCCTTGACCCGTGGGGACGGGGAGCTTCGTCCTCCTGGCTCCTCTGCAGGCCCCTCCACCCACCCAACCTCCCAGAGGGCTCATTAGAATTTCTTTCTACAGTGAAACTGTATTTCTTGCCCAGAGAAAAGGAGAGTCAGAGGGAGAGGGGGTTGAGCGAGGCCGAGGGAGCTTGCCTGCCGAAGTTCTCCAACTTTCTGGTCTCAGGACCCCTTTACACCCTAAAAAATTATCGAGGATTCCAAAGAGCTTTGGTTCATGTGGATCAAATCTGTTGATATTTGTCACACTAGAAACTAAAACTGAGGACATTTAAAAATGTTTATTTTTTAGTTATATAAAAATAACTAATATTAGTTACTTGAAACAATATTAAGGCCATTCCACGTTTAACATAAATAACCACTTTCATGGAAAACAACCACATCTTCCAAAACAACAGCAGAATGCGGCGAGCCGCCGGGCACCGTCTTACAGCTGGCAAACCCCGGGGGCGTCTGACTTCACAGACAGCTTGTCGCACCTGCCTGCTTCTGGGCAACCTGTGGTGCTGTGCTGTCCGGGGGCGGGGGGAGCATGCAGACATTGAAAGCTGGCCTCATACAGACAGAGGTCAAAAAGGGCCTGGGTGAAAGGGTCTCACTTGGGGAAGGTATTAATCAAGGCTTTCATTTTCGTATTTTGGGATGTTCGTCATCCCGGAGCCAGCAGATTCCTAGAGACAGCAAATACCTTGCCTATGAGCGCGTCTTTGAGAGGCAAACCAAGCCATCCAGAGCCAACACCCCAACTGCTCCCCTTGTTCAACTCTCACACAGCACGCACGCTGCCCTCAATCACTCAGGGCCAGGTCCTCGACAACTATAGCCCAGAGCCTGCCAAAATGATTCCGTCTGGCCAGTCTTACACTGTTTTCTGTGCTCTGCTTTCTCATTACTGCAAAACCAAAACAAAGGCTTCTGTCCATCCTTTCCCCTTGTTTGTCCTGTCTGCTGACCACCCTGGTGCTTCCCATGGGGCCCTGCATGGCACGCTGTGCCTTCTGCTTCTAGGGACAGGGTGTACAAACCTCTTCCTCCCTGTCTGTGTGGCTGGCTGCACCTGGTGGAAGCAAATCTCAGGCACATTTAAGAGCAAAGAACTGTTGCTCACTCTTTAGCCACAGGCATAAGGCACAGCAGCTTCTAGCCCCGCTAGCTTCTGATCCTTGTCCCCTCCCTCACCACTCCTTGAGGTCCCAAGTCAACAAACTCTGTCCCACCAGATGGATGATGTGGACCCTCAAGTCCCCTCATACTCAACCTTGGTGTTCAGCACTCCCTGGGCCTGGAATTCCTTTCCCTTCCCACTCTGCCCGGCAAACTCTTACTCAGCCTTTGAGACTCAGCTCAGAGGCCACCTGTGCGTGAAGCCTGCCTTAGTCACCTCCTGTCCATTTCCAGGCACAAACGGTTGCTCAAGATCAAGGCTGCCACCCACAAGTGTATTCCGCCCCTCCCCTCCCTTCCACCCCTTTCCCTCTCCCCCTCTCCTCGCCTCCTTCCCAGGGCAGTTGGCAGAGAGCTGCCCAAAGGGAAGGGGCTTCTTGCTCTGCTCTGCCATCCTGGCTTGGCTGACAGAATTCCAGGCACAGTGACTGGAATGTGGTCAGGAGTGCTCAGTGTCCTAGATCATGGGCCGTTAAGTGGCTGCCTGTTGTCAGCTGTAGCCCCTTCTACCCCAGGTGCCCAAAGTGACTCTTCAGCCCAGGGCTAGAAGCCCACTCTGCCCTCCCAAAGCTGCAGATGGGCAAGAACAGACTCCCAGGGAAGAAATATTATCTGTAAAGATGCCCCATCTCTGTCTTTGTCTCTCATCACTTAAAATATTTGGTCACATTGAAAAGAACTAAAAAAATCAGATATTTAAGCCTCTTATTTTTTATTTTTTTTATTTTTTTTGCGGGAGTCCCAAGTTTAATCCTGTGAAAAATCAGCAGGCTCCAGAAAAATCCACTGGGTTGGGGGGGTGGGTAGGTTAACTGTAGATGGTGGGGGGGAGTGGAGTTATGGAAAATCTAAACAGAAGGCAAGATGGGTGGAGTGTTGACTTTTCATGTCACTGGGCTGCTTCAGAGCAGCATCTCCTGTTCTTGTGGCGGGGCGGCAATAGTAATTGACAGATGGTCTGAGGTAGGCAGCCAGGAATGCGGTCCCTACGTACAAAGGGCTGGCCGCAGGTCCTGGAGCAAGTCCTTTAGCCTCCCCAGGCCTCAGATTCCATGTGGGACTAAGGTCCCTTCCAGCTCCAGGGCCTGTTTCCAGGTGTCCTGGCTCTGGTCTCTCTGTGCACGAACAGGAAGTTCAGTGCTCTCCCCGGGCCAGGACTGCTGGTGTTGGGGAAATTCTTAGCTGAAGCTGCTGCTCACAGAGCCAGCGACCCTTCCTAGAAAGAAGCCAGGCTGGGGCTTGTGAAGCATAGTCCCCTGGCTGAGTCCCTCTCCTTCCCCTGAGCCCTGCCCAGCAAGCCTCTTCCCCAACAGCCCCCTCCACCACCCTGCCTCTGCAGCCCAGAGGGTGCTGATGTCCTTTCTTTCACCAACACAGCATGCTATGAGTTTGAGACAACGTTTACAAACCAGATCTCACCTAGAAGTAAGGATGCCCAGCTCCTCCTAGCAGGCAGGCAGAGGAACAGGCTCTATTGGGGCTGAGCTGTGGCCACCTCTTTGGGTGGGTCTCCTTGGCCACAGACCCCACCACTCCCTCTGCTCTGAGGTCCCCATGAACTTCACCCATTTTGTTGTCTGTCAGGCCTTTGCAGGCAGAGTTTGTGACAGACACACACACACACACACACACACACACACACACACACACACACACACAGGCACACAGGGCTTAAGGACGGGCTGCTCCCATAGACATGCCAGGGGGGCCGGATTCCCAGCTAAATGCTGTCCCTGGAAGTAAGCTGTGAACCCTGCTGAGACCTTCAGTGGCTCCCAATCACCCACAGTAGGAAGAACAAACTCCTCAGCAAGGCTCACAACCTCCCCAGTTCCTCAGACCCACCTCCTGCCACTCAACGCTGAGTGACGTACAGACCCTCAAACCCACCATGCTCTGTGTTCAGACCCTCGTGTGGGCTGTTCCTTCTGCCTGGGACCCCCTCAGCTTCCCCGTTTTTGCCTGACGAATGCCTACTCCCTCTCAGGACCTGAAGTGTTCTTTTCAGGCAGCCTTTTCTGAATTCCCAGGCCAGGCCAGGTGCCTCGCCTCCATGCTTCCAAATGAAGGGGCCACGCCACTGGGGCACACACTTGTTCCTGTCCTCTCTGACTTTGCTCAGCCCTGTCTGTGCACAAGTGATCGTGAAGCACCTGGACCCATGGGTGGTCAGGCAGGAAAGGGACTAAGTTAGATTTGAAGTACAGAGGAAGTGATCCAGCAGCATGGAGCCCAGGTAGTGGCGGATGGAGATGGAAGACAAGGGTCAGGCAGGGAACTATTGTGGGGGTCTCAATGACAGGAGGTGGCAGCCGGGACCCAGGCTATGACAGATAGATTCAGGAAGTCAGTGATCCCTGGTTAAGTCAGTGACATCCCTGACTCCATCGCTTAGGATGGGACGCACCCCCTCTCCCTCTGCTACCAGCTCCATTCCTCCCCTCCTGTGGCTAAGGAAACACAGGCTGGGCCACCACTACCTGGCTGGTCCGAGCGATGCAGCGGCGGATGAGGTCTCTGATGTTGTGCTTGTCCGTCTGGAAGTACACGGTGGCGCTGGACTTTTCCTTTAGGTAGGGCTTCTCGGCTGAGGCCCAGGTGTGCAGCAGGGCAGGCTCACTGCCCTCCGAGGCCACAGGGTAGTAGGTGCCTGACTGCAGTGAGCAGGAGTCCAGTCCCTTGGTTCCTGTCTCGGCCCCTCCTGGGGTCTCCGGAGCACAGGGGAACTCCTTGGCCTGGGCCTGGATATACTGGGCCTCTGCCGAGGACAGGAAGTCCACCTCACCTTCCTTGTGGAGGGCCTGCCAGTAGGCCTCGGTCCCCCCGTCCAAGAGGGCATCTGTGGCCAGCCTGGCACTCTCATTGTCGCTGAAGTCAGTCCTGGCCGGCCGGACCCACTGGCTCTTGACATCTTCCAGGCGTTTGCGGATCTTGCCCATGTGCCTTGACAGGCTCATGCTGCCCTGTCTCTGAGTCGTGGTGGGGAGGCGGGCACTCCAGCTGTTCTTGATGTCAGGGGCAAGCCGGCTGCACCGCCAAGGAGGAGCAGAGCCCCTGGCCCTCCTTGAAGACACCCAGCTCTCAGGCCTGGTGTGCACCCAGCGTCAGGGCTTCCTGCCACCCTCACACCCGCTCCAGGGAGTGACTTCCCGCTGTCCTGAGCAATGCTTCACCGAGATCACCAGCTGTGCGCAGGGGTTGGTATATCTCTGAGTGACACCTGCCCTGCCCGCAGGCCAGGAGGGCTGGCTCAATCACACCTTGGCACACTCAGCCTGGGAGATTCCCCTCCTCCCAGCGGCAGTGGGAGGCCAAGGTGAGCCGCATTTCCGCTTGCTTATTGCACAACTGTCCTGGAGACCCTCGGTCTTCGTTAGAAACCTGGGGTCCTCCCCCTGCACCACCTTCCCTGTGCTGGGTCCCTTCCTGTGCTCCTCAGTTCAAACACCGACTGCCTCAAAGACCAGGGTGTCCCTGTGGGGGACAGGCTGCCCCCAGGATCTGCCTTCCGACCTGTGTGAGCAGGGAAGCTGGATGCAGGCCAGGGACTCCACCTTTGTCTTGGTAACACCCAAGTTCCCGGTGTGAAAAAGCACTTCTCCCCCATCTCTTTCCTGTATATGGTTGTCATGGTCGTGTTTGAACAGAGCCCCCAGAGCAGCTCCAGGTCTGGGGCCAGTGCTGAGAGGACCCTGCCACTGTATCTGGGCCATTGGACCCATGGGATCCGTATGTCTTGCTGCTGGAGGGGCAGGTGGCTGCGGGTGTGTCTGAAGTATGGGAACTCCCAAGGGAGAAGCCACATTTTCTTTCCAGATGAGGTCATGGTCAATTCCACATCAGTGGAATGCGACATCTACAGTCCTGACCGTCTTTGACTGGGTTCTGCCGGAAACAGACTCTGAGACTAGGGTTCAGGTGCAGTCATCCCCCGATATCTACAGGGGATTTGTCCCAGGACTCCCACAGATACCAAAATCTGTGGATACTGAAGCTCTTTTATGAAATGGGATAGTGTTTGCATGTAGCACAGGCACAATGTCCCTCCTTTATACTTTAAATCTCTAGATTATTTCTAGTACCCACGACAATGGAAATGTTATGTAAATAGTTGTTATCCTGTATTATTCAGAGAATAAAGACAAGAAAAAGTCTGTCCTTGTTCAATGCAGAGGCATCCACTGTAGACCTAACTACACAGTACACATCAGAAACAATGTAACATTTTTCTATCCTTTTTTGAAAATGTTCGAGCAGTGGTTGGTTGAATTTGCAGATGCGGAAACCACAGATAAGGACCCACAGATGAGGAACCTGCCGATATGAAGGTTGCCAATTGGGAGATGATCCCAAGAAGCACAGACACGGGAGTGGAGAGTGAGGCAGGAAGGGGAGGGAGCCACTCCCAGGGGTGTTAATGAGCAGGTCACCCCTGTGGGGTGATGGACACCTGCTGGAGGACTTGGGGTCCAGTCCTGTCAGGGCCTCTGGGAGCTGGTATAGAACACGTCTCACATTATTTTTGCCCAAAGGCTGAGAAAGCTGCAGACTTCATCTCCCAGCCTCCATTTGTCATCGGTCTAGGGCTGCTCTTAGAGCGCCAGGGCTTCCCCACACCGCTGGCCTGCCCTGTGTGCTCACCACCTACAGCCGTGAAGCCAGAGAAAGCCTCCAGGCTGAGGCACCGGTGCGAATGGGAGAGGACGGTGGGAGCGGCGAGTGCCAACGGGAGAACAGCTGGGCACTGCCAGTATCTGCTAAGATAGCTATGCTGGAAACTGAGGGCTGTGCGGCCTTCAAACAGCCAGCACAGGAGGAAGGAAGTCTCTTTGTGGCACGTCTACTCTTTGGAGGAAAATTGCTAGAAGCACGTGTAACCTCCCCAAAGCCATGGCCCAAGTGGCTCAGTCCAGTAGTGGAGTAGTGTTTTCAAAAGCACAGTCCAGATGAAAGGAATTTTAAGAGAATTTCTTCTCCTCTTTGGAAGGACATTGAAGGAATTCAACTCATGACCTTGGATAACCCTTCCTATTCTATTTTATCTCCTCATCACAATACCCAGAACCTTGAAGAGGACAGACGTCATAAGCTCTCTCTCCCTATCGTCCCCTTAATGCCATGCCAAGACTCTAGTTGGATCCTTTAGATAAACAGCACACACACTTGATGTGTGCTGTCTCTCCCAACCCTCCGTTCCTGCACTGCTGGCAGACATTACTAATTGATCACAGGGCTCTTCACTGGGAGCTGGGAACCACCCTCTTATCTGGAAGGAATCTTGGGTGTATTTCAAGTGCCCCAGCTTACTAATGAGTGAACTGCAGCCCAGAGAGGGGAAGTGACTGTCCTCGAAGTCACATGGCTGGCCAGAGGTTGTCCTCGGTGTGGTCCCTCACCTCTTCACCTCTGTAAACCCAGCCCTGTGAAGCGTCATCATTCTTGCTGGGTCCACTGACTGGAAAAACAAATTCCCCCACCTGGGATTGTGTGTCTGCACCAGGGACACTGGCCAGCTGTTGAGCCACACCTTCAAAGGACCTGTCACCTCCAGGAATTGAGGATTATGAAGGATTTGCCTTCTCTGTCTTGTCGCCTGAAGTGTAGTCTTTTCTGCTCTTGAGTGCATCTGATAACGAGGAAAAGGAGGACAAGACAGGCTCCTATTAGCAAACGAGCAGGGTTGGGGTTTCCTTTGTTAGGGCAATTGGACCCTCCCACCCAGAGCGCATCTGGCAATGTCTGGAGACATTTTTGGTTGTCACAACTCAGGGGTCATGCAACCAACATCAAGTGGGTATGAGCCAGGAATGCTGCTGCATCTCACAGTGCAGGTGACAGCCGACAAGAACCACCTGGCCCCAAATTCGATAGTGCTGAGAGTGGGGGACCCTGGTCTAGGGGGGCAACTGGCCCTCATCCACATGGGAGGTCCAGCCAGTCCCCTGGCTTTGCTCAGCCCCTCCCCTTGGCAAGAAATCTTTGCCTCCACCTCGGCAACTTACTCAAATATTTCTGAGTTCAAGGTCTCTCGTGATTCCTACCTGCGTAAGTGAGCCTTCCCTGACGATTCCTCCTCTGCGCCTGCCAGGTGCTGGGGGCACTCACCAAGCCTTGCACTTGTCACGGGGGATCTGTCTCATCCTCCCCGGCACTTCATTCCTAGAACGTACAACGACAAAAAAGCCTCCATGCCGTCAGAACAGCACAGCTGCGTTCAGATTGTGCCTGAGATACCATGTGACCTTGAGGAGGTAACTCCCCGGGCCTCCCCTTTCTGTCCACATAGCAACAGCTCACCTTCATGGGACAGGTCCAGTGTACCAGGTGCTCTTCTCATCACTCGACCCTCATAGCAGCCCCATGAGTGTTACCATTTCTCACAGATAAGGGAAACTGCGGCGCAGAGGTCAGCTACCCAACTCGCCCAAGGTCACCTGGCTGGCAAGTGGCAGTGTCAGGCGCTCCATGTGGGAGGTCTGGTCCCAGAGTCCACCCGCTAATGACCAGACCTTCTGCCTGTTTCACGAGATGAACCCCAAAGGGTGTGAGGTCTAAGGGAGAAGCCCTGTGTAATATGTGACCCGGCCTTGACCCGTTTCTGCTCCACGCTTTAGCCTAAGGCCGCGCCAGTATTTTTTTCTGAGCTTTCCAGGTGGTTGATGCAGTTGAAACTTTGCAGTGGAGGAGCCTGCCACACACCACCCTGGTCAAGTGGTCAGAGGGTCCTCGTCCACAGCGGGTCACAGCGAAAGCTTGAGCCACTTGATAGGATGCAACAAGGACAGCACAGCATCGCCCCTGTGATATCCCTGCTGAAGATGCACAACCTGAATTTTGGCTGTTCTGTAATTGCTGGGTTAAGTGAGAATCCCCTTCTTCAGATTGTGGGCAATTGGGGTGGGAGAAGGGGGTCAAGCACGTCATGACTTAGCTTTTTGTGCCTCTGCACCCAGTGCTTGTCCCAGTTTGGGGCTGGCATATAGTCGGCACTCAGTCAATGCTTGTTGGGTGAGTGGATGGCTAAGAGCTCCTGCGGCAGAGCTTGTCTGGGGGCAGCCGAGGGCTGAGAGCCTGGGCTGGGGGCCCAGCAACCTGGAGGAACAGGGTGCCTTGCCTGGTCGACCTTACGGAGCAGCTGCCACCCTCTCCCCTCCCCATCCAGGCCTGCAGCGGCACGAAAATTGTGCAGTCGCATTACCCAGTGACCTGAGATGTGCAATTAAGTTGAAAATTAGTTGGCATAATTAACTAGATGGATGAATAGCTCACTGTCAACACTGATCAGTCCGTTCTGCCTGTAATCAGCTCAGTGCAGGGAGCCCCAACAGCTGCTGCTTCTGCTGGCAAGTGAGGGGATAGGGTGGGAGAGGAAACGGGTGCCCAGCCAGGTACCCTGAACCCCACCCACCCACAGGTCCTTCTACAGCTGCTTATCATGGGAGCAGCCTTCCCGGGGCTGTCAGCAGTGGGCCTGTCCTTGGCCCCAGCAACACCACAGCGTCATGCCCAGGGGCCCACAGTGGCAAAGTTCCTTTGCTCTCTCAGCTTCCCTACTTTCGAGTTCCCGTCCATTGCTCAAGATTTCTGGCCTGCAGAACACTCACAGGGGCTCCCTTTGTGGGCTAGCAAATTTGCAGAAGCTTTTAAAAATTAAGATATAACTTAGACACAGTAAAATGTATCCGCATTATCGTGCGGCTCTGAGTTCTGAGAGATGAACACAGTCATGTGACCACCCTCATGATCGAGACACACACTACTTGCAGCATCTCAACAGTTCCCCAGGCCCTCCTGGCGTCACACGCTTCCCCCGCCCCCCACCCCCCATTCCCTGGCAACCCCTGGTCTGTTACTTTCCCCTAAAGTTTTTCCCATTCCTGAATGTCCTATAAGGGAATCATACAGTGTGAGCCTTTTGGGCCTGGCTTCTTTCGCTCAGCACAGGCGCTTGGGGTCCATCTGCACTGTGGCTGTATGTCCGAGGGCAGCTACTTTTTATTGCCGAGAAGTATTTCATTGCGTGGACACACCACATTTTGTTTATCCACTTCCCAGTTGAAGGACAAGGGGTCGTTTCTAGTTTGGGGTGTTCATGAATAAAACCACTATAAATATTAACACACAGGTTTTTGTGTGAACGTAAGTTTTCACTGCTGTTAGATAAATACCCAGGAGTGGGACTGCTAGATTGTGGGGGCGGTGTGTAGATAACTTTATAAGAAACTGTCAAACTGATTGCCGAAGTCCTGTACCATTTTGTATCCCGCCAGAAGTGAGTGGGACTTCCAGTAGCTCCACCTCTTCGTCACTGCATAAGCTTTAAAAAAACGATAACATGGTGACAGCAGGGCCCTTGCACGATCTGTGGGGCCCAGTGCCACATGAAAACCCAGGGCCCCTTGTTCAAAACAAGAGGGAAAAGTGGCAACAACGGCCTCAAGATTGAAAGCTTTTCTGCTGCAGTTTTTGTGATTTCTTGACTTCTCATGGTGTTTTTTTAATTTCCTAGTTAATATTTTAAGTAAAAAAAAATTCAAATTCAAAACTATTAACATGAACTTCACCATTTATCTTTATATTGTGCAATGCCATTTTAAATGCAAATGTGAGTGTTTAATGTGTACGCGGAGTGCTCAGACGACACAGTTTGTGTTTTGTTTGTGTATGCACCCACCTTCCATTCTTAGCAGAAAGCGGAAACGCCCCACAACACCCACTCAACTGCTTTCATTTCACTTCTTGGTACGCACACATTCCACCCACACTACCTTGGGCTTACCGATGAGCAAGGACAGACAGAAAGGAGATGGAACTCTTTCCCTTTCCTTCCAGGTTATCATTCTCAGCATGAAGCGGCGGGCCAACACCTGGCAGGGACACGAGTGAAAAAGCACATGACAGAATTTCCTGGTCCTTCATGTTTCTTGAAACGGAAGCAGATTCAGCTTTGGGTGGTGGGCCCACAATGCAGTATACAGGTGATATATCATAGAACTGTACCCTTGAAACCTATATAATTTTATTAACCAACGTCACCCCAATACTTTAATTTAAAAAAGGAAGCATATGGTAGAATTCCTTGGTCACTCACGCTTCTTAGAATGCCACTGCTCTTCTCTGCATTTGAAGCAAACTGATTCCAACAGAAGGTGTGACCTCTCAGGTCTGCGATCACTCCAGCCTAGTTTTGTTTTTTTATACTTTCATTTTTTTAATTATATTTTATTGATTATGCTGACCTAGTTTTAGAGGTAAGTGACTTACCTCTCTTCACCTTGAGTCCCACTGACCTCCAACCAGTCACGGGTCCACAGGAATTCTGTGTCATGGGGCACTGTGCCCACAGGAAAGCTGCGGGCCGATGGCTCAGCAGGGACCGCAGTGTACACATCTCTTCTGCTCACGCTGCCTTTGGCTTCCACTCACAAAACCCAAGTTCACTGGTCAACTCATGAAGAATTTCAAGTTAGTGTTGGCAGAGCACTAAGCCCAGGGCAGGGCCCTTCTGACCACGGAGCCCTGTGTGTCTGCCCCTTCGGGGAAGGCGGGCTGACGGTAGCGGATGACAAAGTAAGGCAAGTGCCAGGAGCTCATCCCAGGGGCGTCTGCTCTTTAACTTCTTAGAGATGATTCTTATGAAGCGTATGTAGCTCTGGGTACAAGTCGCCACGTGGTCAGAAGCTGCGCAAGGTGGCCCTGGGTCGGGAGGGGTAATCGGAAGGGCCCCCCCTCCACGCTGGGCTGGGAAGCCCTTCCTCCCCAGAACCCCACTCTGTGTTCTTTCCTTAAAATTTCTTTCTTCTGAAAATAACTCTATTGGCTTTTGGTTTTTGTTTTGTGACTATTACAGATTTATCATAAAAATTAGGGAAAACAAATAAGAATAAACAAAATAAAAATCTATGAATTACAATGAAAGAAAAAAATCAACGTCTTCCATCAACGTCTAGTCACACCACTAGACGTCTTTAACATTTCTGTGTGTGTTGTGGCAAGAATGTGGATTTAATTCCTCGGGATGCCCTGCAACCTCCCTCTGGTGGGCTTCTCTGCAGCATCTGGGAAGCTGAGACTCCTTTTCCCAGGCCTCCCAAAAGCCAATGCTCCACGTTGGAATCCAGCTCCGGCAGGATGCTGAGGACCCTCTCGTGACTTGGGTGGCACTTGTGCACAATTGGCAGGCCCCAGGCAAGAATCTGGTTCTTCTGCAGCAGCAGCTTAGGCAGAAATGACGTCAGAGGTAGGCAGTGGTGGCAGCAGGAAGGTCTCCACGGGAACGGTCCATGACATGGCTGGGCATCTTCTTGGCTGGGTGGTCCTGGCCTCTGTGGCGTCCAAGTGTGGTCCCCTAGGCCTCCTGGAAATCTGCAATGAACTAATACTCACTCTGTGACAAATCCCTTTCTACTTAACCAGCTGGAGTGGACTCTGTTGTCTGCGACAGAGAACTCATCCTTGGAACCCCAGCTTAAATCTTACTGTCTCCTCCTTGCCTACTTAACACCTCAGCGAGGAACCCGCTCTGTGTTCGCCTTTCCATCCCAGTGGCTACCCCATGGCAGCACTTGGTTAGATAGATATCCGTTGGGAGAAACATAGGGTCACCTTCCGGTAGCCCCTACCCGGCGGGAGAGTGGAAGTACCAGCTTCAGCCATTTCTACTGACCAAGTGGATCGTATTCCTTCTACGTGAACCCCCCACCCACGCCAGCACTTGCTGGCTGTTTCCTTTTGCAGAGAAAAGCAGTGTTGTAGAAGATTCTGGATTGCACCCCTCTTTGGCTCTATGGACTTAAAGACTGTCAGGGTGAAGCAGTTCACCATGGCCAACTCCCCACTTCCCTTCAATGAGCAACAACCTGCTCTGGGTGGTAATTAAGGACAAATCTCTGAGTAGAAAAAGACCCACAGGTTCACGATGACAAACGTCGTTCATTCAGTCTACCGACACTCACCGAGTGCCTCCTAGGTCTGTATGCTCAGACCTCCCAGCTCACGAATGCTCTTTTGTAATCAGACCTTTTCCCTTTAGCCATCAGACTGTCGCTAAATTAGTTGAAGTCTCTAAGCCTTCAATTATGAGCCAGATGATGCAACTTTGCCACAATGTAGTTGTGCAATTTCAGGCACAAATGTCATGTTTGAAGTACAGGTGCAGGAGCAGATTCTGGTGATAAAATTTGAGAGGATGAATGCTCAAGCAGCCCAGCCCCTGGATTCCTGACTCCTGTAGGTAAGAACCACCGTGTCCACTAGCCCTGTGAAGCAGGGGCCTCGTGACTCTGGGTCCTAACACAGCCTGGGGTGCCAGGACATACACGGGGGCCCCTGTCACTGCCATCACGCCTGTTGGAACCGCAAACAAAACAACTGTCCTATTTCAGGGCTGCTCCACTGGATAGGGGCAGGTCTAGCTCCTCAGGGCCCCAGGGCTGCTGGGACCACACCCGCCACCACCTGTCTCACCTGTCAGGGGGGCAGAGTGGGAGGGCCTGTGAGATGAGTGCTGTAACCCCTTCCTCTCCTCCAGCTAGGTGACCTCGCTGTCCTCCCCACCTGTATGCAGAGAGTGAGCAATGGACCTTTCTAGCCAGTTCATGGAAAGGCCCATTTGGTTCCTGAATCAGAGCCTGCATGTCTTTGGAACTAGGGAATAGGTCTTTGATCAGACCAGAAGTCGGGGATACAGACAGGAGCCAACTGCAGTCCCTGTGAGACAGACAAGCAATGATGGCAGAGCTGAGAAGCCTTTTCCTCAACCATCAGATGCTCCGGGCCCACCTTGGGCTCTGCACCACCGACAGCACAGCCTGTGCAAGGTGGCACCTGCAGTCCAGTGGGAAAGACCTTGAACTGGGATGAGTGTTAAGGTCAGGGGAGCAAGAGCCATGAGAATACTGGGCAGGGAGGCTGCCCTAGCCCAGGTCTCTCTGGGGTCCTGACAGGTAGGCCCTAGAGGAATTAGCTGGGGGAGGCGGGAGGGAATGAGTGCTTGAGGAGTGTAGAGGTTGTGTTGGGGGCAGTGAGGGGTGGGAAGAGGTGACCTCGAGAGGTCAGAAGTCAAGGGGGCACACAAGGACTTTGGCCTGTATTTTGGCAATGGGGGGAGCTACTGGTGCTGGTACACGGCACCCAGACAAGGCCAGGTCAGTGTCTGCAACGGCTTCCTCTGGTCATGCTGTGGAGAAGAGCAGAGCCCATCAAGGAGCGTCCGACTGGTCAGGGGTGAGGCCTTCCTTCTCAGAGCTCTGTCAGCACCATTCAGAGCAATGACTCTCGGGAGCTTCCAGAAACAACAGGCTGACTCACACATCCACACGTCCAGTCAAAATGGAGTGGGGAGGCTGTGGCTTTCCATTGTCCTGGACAGATGACAAAGAACGACTGGCTGCTTCCCATGGGGCGTGTCTGCGGGAAATCTGCTCCCTCCCTCCACTCGGCCTCTCTGAGCCTCCCTGGACTTGCCCAGCGGGCTGCACCCTGGCCTCTGGCTTGTCAGAGCCAGAAAAATGAGATGAGACACGCGGCCCGCAGCCAAGTCCTGCCCTTTTACCACGTCCTGGTGGGAAAGAGGCCAGGCCAGTAAAGCTTATGCCACCGCCCAGAGTACCAGAGGTGAGCCTCCTCCCCAGACAGGCCTTTCTCCCCAGCCTCCTCCTTCCCTGGTGACCTTTTCCCTCACCCAGGCTCTTGACCCCTCTACATTTTGTATTTGTTTTATTACTATTTTTTAAGGCAGAGAGAATTGGAAAAGAGATGACAGTCACTATGAGCTTGGGGTCTGGAACCCCCTCACCCTGACTTCCTCCAAATGAAGCAGTGACTGCTGAGAACCGTTTGAGGAAAGACAGGCTGGGGCTGGGACAGAGGCTGTGTGATCCGCTTGTGACCTGTGTCAAGCAGGTGAGACAGTGACCCATGGGTGCAATGGAAGTGAAAGAAGAGATTGGGGGGGGGGTAAAAAGAAAAATCCGGGCTCCTGACAACCATGAAAGCCCCAGCACAGACATTTCCCATAGCTTCTGGGCGTCACCCTCAGGTACATGGGAAATTCCCCACATGCTGCTCGCAAGCCACAGCGCATGGGCCAGAGTCTAGGACACAACGCACTCTCTGGTTTCCCGCAGGCTCCTCACACTTCCCCCATCAATCACATGAACTACAGGAATGCTCTCTTCAGTATTTGCTCCTGGTCAGGAAGAATGAGATGCTCTGGAGTCAGACCTGGAGCAGCTCGGCCTGCCATAACAAACTACCACTGACCGAGGGACTTCAGCCACAGAAATTTACTCCCTCACCATTCCAGAGGCTGGACATCTGAGGTCAAGGTGTTAGAAGGATTGGTTTCTTCCAAGGCCTCTCTCCTTGGCGTGGAGGTGGCCGTCTTCCTCCCGCGGCTTCACAGGGTCTTCCTCTGTATGTCTGTGTCCGACCTCTGCAGGGGCTGCAAGGAATGGGGAAGGCCTGTGTGTGTGGGCAGGAAGAGAGCTCACAGCTTACTGTTAACTGGGAAAAGTGAGTCCCAGGACAACATAATGCTAAATCTCAGTGATTCCCTCTGGAGAGGAAACAGGATTAGGGGCAAGGGTGGGAGGAGGGGGACTTCATTTACTTGTGTCTTTCTTCTTGTGTGGCCGATTGGAGTATTCTCTGCTCTTCACTCCCTCCCTTGCCCCGGCTTTGCGGCCTCTCCCATGGTGGGCCAAGTATACGAGTATTACCCTGCACCATAGATGTTGAACTCAGCCAGGTGACTTGTCTTGGCCAATAGAATTTAGATGGAGCTAACAAGGGTAGAAGCCTTAGATGTGCTCCTTTGGCATTGCATGGTCCCTTGGGCTGCTGTGACCTTCAGTGAGAAGACTATACCCTGGGAAATGGCTGGTCACAGGACAATGTAAAGACATGTGCAGAGCTGAACCCAACCTCAGCCTAGAGCTAGCTCAGCCTCCCACATACCTGTGGCAAGAAAAATACATGCTTACCTTGAAAGTGCTATGCTGAGTGTGCTGAGTGAAGCAAGCCAGACACACACACACACACACACACACACACACACACACACACACACACACACAAATATCGCATGCTTCTGTTTGTATGAAATACCTAGAATAAGAAAATTCACAGACTGCATATCACAGGCTACCAGGGGCTGGGGGAGGAAGAGGGGGTGGGCGGTTGCTACCTAGTGGCCGTAGTTTCTGCATGGGAGATGGAGAGGCTTTGGGAATACATAGCCATAACAGTTGCACAGCATTGCAGATGCACTTAATGCCACTGAACTGGGCACTTAAAATGGCAAATTCCATGACATATATATTTTACCACAGTGTAAAAAATAGTAACGTAATACACCAAAACTACTGAAGTGTATACTTTAAATGGATAAATTGTATGGTATGTGAGCTACATCTCAATGAAGCTATTAGAAACACATCTGTGGTGAAGCCATTAAGTTTGGGGTGATTTGTTAAGCAGCACTAGCGTGGCGATAGCTGACTGATGCAGTGGGTATGCATGCATTGTATCAGGAGCACATATTGTGTGTGCAATCCAGAATATGCAAACAGAATTTACTGGGTTCTCCCCAACAGGCTCCTCTTTCCTGTTTTCCCACTCGACGGTGGCACCAGGAAGATTCTGCACATTGCTCATCCTGATTTGTGGTGACTGGCTTCTCTCTTTATCCTGGCTGTCCCTGCACAATATGTCTGCACTTGGCTCCCTCCTCCTGGTCTCTGCAGCCATTGGCCAGGACACGCTTTCATTGCCCCAGGTGTGGATTGCTTTGTAGGCTTCCCAGGGGGTCTGGCTGCCTGGGTCCACCCAGAGCCAGGGGAGAGGACTAACTTGCAACAGGTTTTCATTAAGTTACCTGCTCAGCCAGCCCTGAGCAGTCCTCTGTACACACACACCCTTTCCACTCTGTAAAATGGGCTTACAACGGCCTCTACTGCCAGTCAGATCACAGCTATCCCCACCAAATGTCAGCTGGACATGGACCCCAGGGGGCCAGACTGATCACCTGGACAAAAGGCTGCTGTAGGCAAGTCGGGCTGCTGCTCCTTTCCCTCCTGCTGGTCCCCTGCCTTCAGGGTCTCGCTGCTGGTGTGGAAACCTCCAGCACTACAAATCAAACAGGGGAATGTTCAATCCAACACACTGGTTTAGAAGTTGAGAAGGTGAGGAAGGCTGAGTAAGGCAGAGAAGGTGAAAGACCCTGTGACTAATCCGTGTGGCTTCCAATTTACAACTGAAAGAGGACCTAATCAAGCTGATAGAGAGATGAGATGGGATTTTTTTTTAGGCTATAGCTTGAAATTGTTTAAGAAATTGAGTTTTAGTGCTGAACCATGATTTCTTCCATGTTCTTTTACTTCTTCATCTGAACAAATTTTCTCAACATTTACATCTGTGAATGTGAAACAATACAATAGCATTAATACTGAATCCCATCTTGTTCTAGAAAAAAAAATATCAGGCAGCCACGGATACATGAGCTAAGCAAGATTAAAAGATGAATCTACTTCATGAATATTTATTTTTAATAAAATTCTACATTTTTAGCCCTGAGGTGTGGCTCAGTGGACTGAGTGCAGGCCTGCAAACTGAAAGGCTGCTGGTTCAATTCCCAGTCAGGGCACATGCCTGGGTTGTGGGCCAGGTCCCCAGTAGGGGGCAGGGCATGCAAGAGGTAACCACACATTGATGTTTCTCTCCCTCTCTTTCTCCCTCCCTTCCCCTCTCTCTAAAAATAAATAAAATCTTTTTAAAAATTTAAATTTTTACAATAATTATTCTTCAAACTATAAATAGATTTATGTTTTTAATTGTGTACTAATGCAAATAATGATATATCAATTAAAAGAAAAACCTGACACTTAGAGGCTTATGTTCACAAAAAACAGATTTCAATTGAAGTATATAATTTTGCTGCTGAGAAGTATGTTGGGGTAATTAGTAATCATTTAAATATAGAATAGGTATCATATAAGAATAAAATTCTGTAGCCGGAAGTAGACTAGAGATATGAGTTGGAGGAATAAATGTAAACTTAACAAGGGTACGAGAGGAGCTAATTCATGTATGTTTAAACTTTTTAAAATTGCTTTTTAGAAAGAGAGAAAAGGAGAGAGAGAAACACCAATTCATTGTCCCACTTTATTACGCATTCATTGCTTGAGTCTTGTATGCGCCCTAACCAGGGATGAAACCCCACAACCTTGGTGTGTTGGGATGACACTCTAACCAACCAAGCTACTTGACCAGGGCTGATTCGTGTGTATTTACAACAGGCTATGGCTTCTGTGAAATCCATGGGATGTTTTAATTTCACTGGATGCATGTTAAAAATCATACGTGAGTTTAAAAAAGATCAGCATATGTAACACATTGGAGATTGCATCCTTTGTCACTAATTTATAATGAGAAAGTTGAGATATCAACTCACCATCAAGCAAGGACGTGCGTGGAAGTTTTTCAAAATTATTTTAAGGGGTGTAAAGGGGGAAAACGCTTTTGGGTGGTGCTGCGGGGGAGGGGAGGCCCATGCAGCTGACTCAGGGTGGAATCCTATCTCCTGCTCCCGGAGGTTTGAACCTGGGCAGGTCACTTTGCGTTTGGCATCCTAATAGTGACTGCCACGCGGGAGGTCAAGCCCGGAGATCCTGATTGCTTGTTTGGATAAGCCAAAAAAACTACAGGGAGGACTGGATGGAGCAGACATAGCCTTTGTTATTCACTTTACAGGGAGCACCAAGCAGGGCCACGCCGCCACGCCTCAGATAAAGGAGGCACGTGTCCTACACGTGCCTCTAAACTATGTTACCTCAGTGTGTACGTGCAGAAAGAAAAGGTCAAACAGCAGTAACAGGACTGGAAGCCACCCCAAAAGGGAACGAGGAGGGAGTTACAATGCACTTCCAAAACAACACATTCCTCTGACTGGGGCCCTCTGGCCAGCCTTCCGTCACCGGTGGTGGAAGAGCCATGTCCAGCATGACCCTATGTGACGGTTTCAGGTTTTTCTGAGCGTAGACGAGCCCCGAGGAAGGAGTGCCTTCTTCCCCCAGATCAGGAGGAAAGAGCAACTGAGGAAGGAGAGAGCTATCAGGTTGGGCAGAGAAGGGGACCTTCGACCCGGCTGAGGAAGGCAAAGAGGGATCCCTCTCACAACACTGGAGCCTGGCTCCCTCAACCCTATAAAAATCACACTGGAGCTACTGAACAACCATCACTCAGAACCACCTGAGAACTAGCTGAATGGAAATCCACTCAGAGATTGAAAGAAGAAGCCACAACGAGACTGGTAGGTGGAGCAGAGATGAAGAACTGGCTGGTCCCACACCCACAAGTGACAGATAAAAATTGCAAAGGATATCTTGGCTGCTGAGGTCCACCCAAAGGAGCAAGGGGTCCCAGCCCCACAGCCCAAGATTCCAATGCTGGGAAGGAAAGTCCCTGTAACTTCCAGCTGTAAAAACTAGCAGGACTTGAGGCTGAGGGGGACAGAAGACTCCTGGAGTCCAAGGCAGTTGCTCTTCAAGGGCCGGCACTCAGACTTAATTGGACTCACCAGCTCTGAGTTCCAGCACTGGGAGAGCAGCAGCTTGAAGGGCGCCAGGACGTACAGGGAGGGACTGAATTGTCCAGCATCAGGACCTGGCAGAGGCCATTGTTCCTTTGATGAGCACTATCTTCAAAAAGCTACCAGGTTGTCATCATCTCTGAGTCTCTGCCCACCCAACTGTCCATTCTACTGAGGCTGTTTCCAGTGGCTTTTCCATAAGAGTGGCCTGTCTTGGCATACACTTCAGACTTTGCTAAAATCTCTCAAATGAGCAGCATCTGGCTTCAGCGTGCCTCGTTCCTCTTGCTAAGTGGCCCCAGGCCCAGCCCAAATAGCAGCCATCTGCAGCCTATAAGACACCTACTACCTTAGGCTACTCTCCCAAGCCCAGGAGACATAGCAGCTCTCCCTAGTACTTTCAAACAAACACAGGGCAGCTGCCAACTTGAGAAAACAAAGAAACATGACCGAAAGGAAAGAAGACAACAAAGCTCTGGAAAAAGAACTCAACAAAATGGAGACCAGAAATCTACCAGATGCAGAGTTCAAAGTACTGATTATAAGTATGCTCAATGAACTTAGGGGAAGAGTAGATGAACTCAGAGAGAACTTCAACAGCATAAAAAAGGACATGGAAGCCAGGAAGAAGACTCAGAACATGGTGGTCCCTGGTCAAGGCCTGGCCCCCACTGTGCAGCCTGGAGCTCCGTCCTCAGAAGACACAATGGCCCAAGAAGGGGTGAGTGGCCCTTCCCCAGCCCAAATAGGGGCCTTGGCCCTCAGTGCACAAGTCAGTCTCCAACAAACTCCTGGCTGGAGTGGGGTCCTCGAGTTGCGGGGGTCTACTCTTTGCAGAGGAATTCAAACCCACCTCTGTACACCTCAACACCAGGGTCCATTCACTGCCTTGCCAGCTCTACGTGGAACATGGTAGAAACCTGAAAACAGAGCAGCAGCCCCAAGGGCTGATCACGTATCTCATTCCCAAGCAGCTGCTGCCCATACTGGACCCTGTGTTCTGGAACTCAAGGAATGTCCAGTTCCATTTCACCCATCGGGGCCCGGAGATACTCCAACACTTCTACCACCTCATTGGCAAGGGCTTCGTGGGCAGTGTGTACTTCCCCTGTACACCCCCTGGCAAAGTGTGCCTACTTATGCTCCTGTGCTTGTACAAGAAGATCATCCTGGGCCTCATCCCCTAAGGCCAGAAGAGCTTTGTCAGCATTTTCTGGCAGGTTCAGCAGCAGAAGCTGGAGAAGCAGCGCTGGGTGCAGGCACGGCAGGCACCCCATGGGCTGGGGCACATTCTGGTGGAGCAGGCCAGGCCCTCACAGAATCTGCTCCAGCTCTGCCTGCAGCAGCCTGAGCCTCAGGGCACTGTGGGAACCTCTGCAGCCTCAGAGCAGGCCCAGTCCCAGGATGCTGCCCAGCCCCCCACAGGCACTGCCCGTGGCCCTCCTGGAGCAGCTTCCAGCACACCCTGCTCCTGGACCTATCCCTTCAGCCCCAGAACCCTGGGGCCAAACCCCAAGTGCAGAGCCTCCTCTTCAACCCTCTGCTGCCCCAGGTCAGTGTGCCCTCACCTCAGGCTTCCCTCTGCCACATCCAGCTACCAGGGGCCCCTGCACAGCTGCCCCCACTGCACCTGGGCCTGGCGCAGCCTTTGGCTGCTTTCTCCCCTTCTGCACCCACTGCCCACCCAGTCCTGGCCTGCACAGCTTCCCCCGTGGGCTCCACTACAAGGTCAGGTGCTACTGAGAACACACTCACCCTGATTCCCTCCACATGGAGCAGGCTGCCCCTCCTCCCCCTCCCTGGCACCTTTCCCAGGTCTTCTGGTCCAAGGAACACCTGGTATCAAAAGGAATCTCCAGCCTCTGTTCTCTCCACATCCAGTCCAGGGACAAACCAAAGCTGGCTAGGGGGTGATGGAGACCCCTCTGCATGGTTCCCTTGGGCCGCCAGGCAAGGCCAGGACTGGGAGCTGGATGTCACTGGCCAGAGTGGGAGCCCCCGGGCAGGGCTACCCCACACCAAAGCCTCCCCTCCCTCTCTCTTTCCTTTTTCCCTTCTCCTTCCCCTTGTCCCTTTTTCCTCTCCCTTTTCTTCTTCCAAGTACCCTCACCTCTTTTAAATTACTTAAATTTTTGAGTAGGAATAGACTAACGTAATTAAGCTATTTTTTGACTATTCAAAAGGTATACAGTGAAAAATCTTCATCCCAGAAAAATATCAAATTCCCAAATTGAGCAACATTCTATAAAATACCTGACCTGTCCTTGAAAACTATCAAGATCATCCAGACAAGGAAAGCCTTAGAAAGTGTCACAGCGGAGAGAGCCCAGGGAGACGTGACCACCACATGCGATGTGGATCCTGGAGCACACAAAAGACATTTGGGGAAAATAAGGAAATCTGAATCAGGATGGACTTTAGTCAATAACCTGTCAAAGCTGGTTCATTAATTGTAACAAAGGTACCATACTCACGTAAGATGATAGTAATAAGGGAAACTGGGGGTGGGCTTTATGGGAACTCTATCTGCAATTTCTCTGTAAATCTATGATTGTAAAAATAATAAAGTTTATTTTTTAAAAATCTTCATCCTTTTGGGTCCAAATGTGTGGTTCCCACTCCCCCACACGTATTCATCGTTGACTCGTCGACCTCAGATTCCCGTGTATCATTTCAGGGGTTAGTGTGCAAATACTAGCAAATGTGAACACCCGCCCCGACGCCCTTTTACAGAAATGGCTGTGCCCTCCCCTGCCAGCTCTGCCCCACCTTCCTCACTCATTGCTATCAGGCTGAGAGAGTCCACTGTTCTTGTTTTCACCTGGAAGGACAACATTCTTGTGGCCAGTTTCCTGTGTATGGACACAAGCTGTTTCTAATTACTTGGAGTTCTGGCATGACTTCAGGGAATAACCATGGCCACGATGAGTCTATACGCATGGGGATAAAATTCTGTGGGGGGAAGTAGATTAGAAATGTGAGTATGGGGGAATGTAAACTTAACAAGTGATCAAGAGGAGCTAATTTATGTATATTTAAAATAGGTTATGGTTTGTATGGAATCCATGGGATATTTCAATTTCATTGGATGCATGTTAAAAATCATGTATGCAGTTTTATTTTTTAAATGAGCACATACAATGTATTGGAAATCCCATCCTTTGTAACTGTTTACATTTATGAGAAAGTTGAGCTATCAACTGAACATGATGCAAGAAAGTGTGGAGATACTTTTGAAAATTATTTGAAGGGGTGTCCAAGTGAGGAAGCACTTTGGGGAACTGCTGCCGGGCTGAGGGGCCGGCGCAGGCGTCTGCCTCAGGGTGGAACCCTGACTCCCGTTACCAGCGCTTGGAACTCGGGCAGGACCTCCCGGTCACTGCGCCTGCGCGTGTGAAAGTGACGGGCAATCGTCATACTGACCCCTTCAGGTTGTTCCGAGGATACACGA
Source organism: Macrotus californicus (assembly GCA_007922815.1). Taxonomy (NCBI): domain Eukaryota; kingdom Metazoa; phylum Chordata; class Mammalia; order Chiroptera; family Phyllostomidae; genus Macrotus; species Macrotus californicus. Next base: position 74,068 of record VMDR010002643.1, read on the forward strand.
GCCCGGAAGAAGGAGTGCCTTCATCCGCCCCCTCCGCTGAGCCGGTGGGAGGAGCAATTGCGGGGGAAGTGCCTATCAGGCTCCGGGGAGGAGGGGACCTTTGACCCGGCTGAGGAAGGCAGGGAAGAGCTCCCCGCGGTAAAACTGGAGCCTGGCTCCGTCAACCTTATCAGAATTGCACCGAGGCTGCAAAACGACCGTCTTGCAGAGCCGTCTGAAATGTAGCGGAATGGAAATCCTGCAACTGGAGATTTAAAGAAGCGGCCACATCCAGACTGGTAGGTGGGGCAGAGAGGAATCGGCTGGTCCCACACCCACGTGTGGTGGGTCAAAATTGGGGGGGTGTCCCCGCTGCAGAGGTCCCCCCAGAGGAGTGAGGGGCCGCAGTCCCGCACCGGGCCCCCAGCCCGGGGTGCCAGTGCCGGGAGGAGAAGTCCGCATAACTTCCGGCTGCAAAAACCAGCGGGACTGGAGGCTGGGGTCTGAAACGCTGCTGGAGTCTCCGGCCGTGCCTCTTAAAGGGCCGGCGCTCGGACTTAGTCGGACTAACGGGCTCCGAGTTCCAGCGTCAGGAGAGCAGCTGGAAGGGCGCCAGGGACATATGAGAAGGACCTGAATTGTCTGGCGTGAGGGCGAGAGCTGGGGCCCGGTAGCTTTCTCCCAGACAAAAGTGCTGGCAGACGCCATTGTTCTTTGATGAGCCCTTCCTCCACAGAGCTGGCTGGCGGGCGCCATATCTGATTCTCCGCCCCACCCAATTTCGGGCCTATCCAAACTGTTTTCAGTGGCTTTGCCATAAGAATGGCCTCTCTTCACTTCAGACTTTGCTAAAATCTTTAACTGAGCAGCATCTGGCCCCAGCGTGCCTCACTTCTCTTGCTAAGTGGCCCCAGGTCTGGCACTAGCAGCAGCCAGCTGTGGTTTGCAGCTTGGCCACTTCTGGGTACCTCCTAGCCCAGCACAAATAGCATCCATCTGCATTATTGCTTTGTAGCTCTAGCCCGGTGCACTTGGGAAGAACACAGGCAGCTGCTGACGTTGGCCTGCACCTCCCAGGAGGCCTCGGAGCCAGTGCACCCTGGGGACAGCTTCAGATCAAGTCAAAGCATCCTGTAACCTCCACGGGGGACACGCTCAAGGGGTGAAGTCATTGGGCACTGGAGCCCTGCTGAAGTAAGTCCTGCTCTGTCCGTGGGCCCCTGCACAGCTGGTCTTATTTGTTGGTCACAGGCAGTCCTTGCAGCCAATTGGCCTAGGGGTAAACCCCTCCCTTTGATGTGCCAACAGCAGTTGAGGCTCAACTACAACAGGAGGGTGTACACAGCCCACACAAGGCAGGGGTGCCCACCTGGAGTGCCCGGCTTGGGTGATTGGGGAGGTGGAGCCACTGGAGCCTGCAGGACACCTACTACCTTAGGCTACTCTCCCAAGCCCAGGAGACGTAGCAGCTCTCCCTAATACTTTCAAACAAACACAGGGCAGCTGCCAACTTGAGGAAACAAACATGACCGAAAGGAAAGAAGACAACAAAGCTCTGGAAAAAGAACTCAACAAAATGGAGACCAGAAATCTACTAGATGCAGAGTTCAAAGTACTGGTTATAAGTATGCTCAATGAACTTAGGGGAAGAGTAGATGAACTCAGAGAGAACTTCAACAGCATAAAAAAGGACATGGAAGCCATGAAGAAGACTCAGAACATGGTGGTCCCTGGTCAAGGCCTGGCCCCCACTGTGCAGCCTGGAGCTCCGTCCTCAGAAGACACAATGGCCCAAGAAGGGGTGAGTGGCCCTTCCCCAGCCCAAGTAGGGGCCTTGGCCCTTGGTGGGCAGCAGTCGGCCTCCAACAAACCCATGGTCTGGAATGGGGTCCTCGAATGGCATAAGAAGCCCAAACCCGGCTATGTGGACCCCAGCACCAGGGTGATGCGGTCACTGCCTTGCCAGGTCTTCGTGAAGCACAGCGAGAACTTGAAAACAGACCTGTGGCCCCAGAAGCTGTACATGCATCTGTTTCCCCAGCAGCTGCTGGCCACACTGGGCCCTGTGTTCCGCAACTCGAGGATGGTCCAGTTCCATTTCACCGAGAAGGACCTGGAGTGCCACCGAGACCTCTACCGTGTCCTGCGCAACGGCTTCGTGGGCTGTGTGCACTTCCCCCGCACGGCCCCCTGTGAAGTGCGCGTGCTTATGCTCCAGTACTCGTCCAAGAAGAGGATCTTCGTGGGCGTCATCCCCAATGACCAGAAGGCCTTTGTCACCGGTCTCCGTCAGGCCATCATCAACTACAAGCAGGTTCAGCAGCAGAAGCTGGAGCAGCAGAGCGGGATGGGGGCGTAGAAAGCACCCCACCCTGCCCCGGGCTGAGGCCCATTCTGGAGGACCGGGCCAGGACCTTGCAGAATCTGCTCCAGCTCTGCCCAAAGCAGCCTAAGCCTCAGGGCACTGTGGGGGCCTTTGAGACGAAAGGGCAGCCCCAGCCCCAGGGTCCTGCTCAGGTACTATCCAAAGCCCTCCTGGAGCAGCTCCACAAATGCCCCCTCCTGGACCTGTCTTTGGGCCCCAGAACTCTGGGCCAGCCACCAACTAACTGCGGAGCCTCCTCTTCAACCCCCTGCTGCTCCAGACCAGGGTGTCCCCACTGCAGACCTCCTTCCCCCATCTCCGCCACCAGAGGCTTCTGCATTGCTGCCTCCACCGCACCTGGGCCTGCTCCATTTGGAGGGAGTCTGGGTGAGTGGGTTCCAGACCCCCAAGTTCAGTAGCACCTGATCTTGCAGTGGAGCCTGCAGGCGGGGAAGCTGTGCAGGCCAGGACTGGGTGGGCGGTGGGTGCAGGAGTGGGCCTCAGCCTGATGGTTATACTCTATTTGTCAAAACTCATAGAACTGTATAGCAAAGAAGGTAAAATTTACTGTGTATAAACTTTAAAAGAAGAATTTATAAAGCACTTCAAAACGGAGCCTGATGGTGGAAAAGCACTGGCAGGTAGAACAACCCTTGCAAAGACCTGGGGTGGGAAGTGCTTGTTCTGGGGGTCTCCCCTACCTCCGCTGGTCTTGGGCCACCAGTCATCATTGCTGGCCAGGTGTAGGGGCCATTGCCTGCAGGAGACTCTGAGCCTGCCCCCCTGGTGGCCATGTAGCACTGACCTCCCGTTACTCTGGACTCAGTGGACTCAGTCGAGGGCGCAGCCAGCGGATCCCTCTAGGGCACCTGCCCGGATTCTGCAGAGCAGTGAAGAAGCACGTGTGTGTTTCATCGTACAGATGTGATCAGAGAAGTCTTTGAAAACTGGTGGCACAAGTATTAGCGGAATATGTGCACTGCCCGCTGCTCATGTGGTCTACCTTCCACAAATGGGCTGGGGGACGATGGTGGTCACCCCTACTCGGGGACCCAGCCTGGTACCCTGCTGGCAGTGGTGGTGACACCCTCAGTGTGTCTGGACTCCAACTGAGTGGTCACACCCCCTTTTTCTCCCTGGCATCTGTCCCAGGACTTGGGGTCCAAGGAACCCCTAGTATCAAAAGGACTCTGCCTCTGTTTTCCCTGCTTCCAGTGCAGGGACAAACCAAAGCCTCTGGGGGATGGCGGAGACCCCTGTGCACTGGGTCCCTCTTGGCTGCCAGGCAAGGCCAGGACTGGGAGCTGGGTATCACTGGCCAGAGTGGGAGCCCCGGTTGGGCTGCCCCCCACTGAACCCTCCCCCTCCTGCTCCTTCCCTTCCTTCACCCTCTTCTTTTTAATTTCTTCCTTTCCCTTCCCTCCCTCCCTCTTTCCCTTTTCTTCTTCCTAGTTCCCGCAGTATAGCCTTTTAAATTACTTTAAATTTTTGAGTAGGAATAGACTAACATAATTAAGCTATTTTTTTTTGACAATTCAAAAGGTATACAGTGAAAAGTCTTCATCCCAGAAAAATAGCAAATTCCCAAATTGAGTAACATTCTATAAAATATCTGAGCGGTCCTTAAAAACTATCAAGGTCATCCAGACAAGGAAAGCCTTAGAAAGTGTCACAGTGGAGGGAGCCCAGGGAGAGGTGACCACCACATGTGATGTGGATCCTGGAGCACACAGAGGACATTTGAAGAAAATAAGGAAATCTGAATCACGATAGGCTTCAGTCAATAACCTGTTAAAGCTGGTTCATTCATTGTAACAAAGGTACCATACTCACGTAAGATGTTGATAAGGGAAACTGGGGGTGGGCTTTATGGGAACATTATCTGCAATTTCTCTGTAAGTCTGACTGTTAATAAAGTTTATTTTAAAAGTCTTCATCCTTCTGTGCCTAAGTATACTGTTCCCACTCCCCCACCACACATATTGTGGACCTTAGGTTCTTGTGTATCCTTTAGGGATTTAGTGTGCAAATACCAGCAAATGTGTGTATGCCCTGCCCTCCTTTCCTCATTCATTGGTATCAGACTTAGAGAGTCCACTCTCGTGTGGACCTGGGAAGATGTCATTCTTGTGGCCAGTTCCCTGTTGATGGACATGAGCTGTTTCTAATGTCCAGTTTTGACATGATTTCAGGGAATAACTGGCCGTGGATGAGTCTGCCTGTTGGACACCCTCCCAAGTCATGGGACTGCTGGACCCATGAGTTTGTAATTACGAGAGACAGGGACAGTGGGATTTAATTCACACATCAATCAGCATTCCTGGGGCCTGCAGATCTGGATGAAACTGCCCTGACCACCCAGGTTTTCAGTGGGCAAGGGTTCCCCCTGGACTCTGGGCCTCTGCACTCCTGCAACTATGGGAAGGTCCTGGGGCACTAGTAACCTTACCCCAAGAACACCTCAGTGGGATTGTCCTGCCAGGGAGCATGGGTGGGAGAGCTTTCTCCAGGGTTGAGAGGTTGTGGGATTCCCACTGGGGACTGTGAGGGTGGGAAGTTCCACTCCATCCTCAAGGTTTGGGGTCAGTACAACCTGCTCACATCCAGGACTCTAAGGAACCCGCTCCTCCTCTAGCTACCTGGGGCTGGTGGGGAGGGGGGGTGCTCACCTGTCCTGGATCTCACAAACCTCCCTCTCCAGGGGTCTCCCCCATCTCTTTATCTGTCTACTCCCAGGAATTCTAGTTGCTTAAGATGACTCTACCTCCTTACACTCATTGCCGTTAACCGCCCTTAACATCCTACCTTATCTCCCAAATTCTAGGTGGTTTTAAAAATTCCTCTCCCAGCACTTTATAATAAAAATTTCAGATAAACAGAGAAGTTAAAGAATCACACCATGAATACCCGTACATCCACCACCAAAATCTATAGGGGCTTCTTACTACTCAGTCTCTGTCCTTAGGTCCATCGGTCCATTAAACCGTCTTATCTTTGGAAGCACTTCAAACGTGTGGACGTGGACATCAGTACACTCCCCAAGCCCTTCTATAAGGCTGCCATTTTTAATTTACCTTTTTAAAGGTAAAATTTACATACAGCGAAATATACAAATCCTAAGGTGTGCCGCAGTCTGGCTGATTTTAGATGGTAGGAGTATTTTTATTTAATAATTATTTTAACATGTATTAGGGAAAAAACCCACACACTTTCCGTTTATGAGAGTGTCCCCAAGCTTCCTTTCTGAGTGTATTTAAATGAGCTGGGCGGAGGCTGGAGGAAGGGGTGGGGATAGGTGCGGATGATGGGGTTGGCGCTTCCACGATGCTGATGCTGTGTTCCGAGGGGTCGTTTCCGGAGCTTCGGTCGCCTCTAGGAAGAGTGGCCTCGGCCTGAATCGCTGGGAGGGGCTGGGGACCCGTCTGGGGCGGGATCTGCAGTAGGGCTGAAATAGTGTGCGTGTGTAAGTGTATATTTTCAAATCACTGTGCTTCTGCGCAGCCCCTCCAACAGTTTGGGAGTGTATGTACAGGGTCGGGAACATAGTAGGTACCCAGTAAGTGTTTCCCGAGATCACAAATGCTCAGACGCCTTGCAAGTACTATATATATATTTAAAAAATCAGAGTTTACCAATGCAGAAGGCACGCCTTCTTTCCGATTCTACCCCCGCTACCCAGCGCAGCGCTGTCTAGCAAGCCTCAAGTGTTTCTCGATTGATGAATAGACCCGCAGGAGAAGGAAGACCCGGGCGCAGGTGGGCGGTTCGGTTAGGGTGCCCTCTCAGGCGGGCGCTGGGGCGGGTAACTCTGAATCCTGCCCTAGGACTTAGTAAAAAAAAACTCCCCAGCTTTTGAGCATGCGCACAGGACTGCCGCGACAGCCTCATTACAATACAGCAGAAAGTCGCCTGTAGGTGCCTCGTTAGCGCAGTAGGTAGCGCGTCAGTCTCATAATCTGAAGGTCGTGAGTTCGATCCTCACACGGGGCACAATACTTTTCTTCCTCTAAACACCGTAACTTCTAGGTCCATGCTCTTGCTGGAAAGGGGGATTTTGTTTGCTCCTCTTTGGGACTAGGAGACACCAGGCGTCCTCACTTTTCCACTTTGGGGTCACCTGGGTGTCAGCTGACGCTGGGCCCAGCCTGTACTCTCCGAAGTACCCTGGGCGGGGAGGTATCACTGATTTTAACCCCCCCGACTCTGCCGTGCTACTCCGCAGCCTCCCTGCTTTCTGGGCCCGGTTCGGAGGACTGAACCGAAGGCGGGCGCATGACGTTAACAGGGGGCGAGACTCTTGTTAACGCTACCAGGTGCCGGGTGGGCCGGGACACAGCTGAGCCTCTTTGGAAGAACCCCATCCTCACCACCTCGTGCTGCGGCGGGGCTGCCGGGAGGGAGCACCTGGGCCGCCCCACGCTCCAACACTGGCCTTCGCGGGGGACGTGCACAGCCCGGAGTTAGTGAGAAATTCGTGTGTGATAAATCCACTCCTACCTTCCTACCTTCCTAAGCCTTTGGGTACCCTCATCTACATCATGCCAGGGAAATTCTGGCACGTCAATCTGATCACATAGAGACCAACTCGAGTCCACGTTTCTGTCAAGTCAACTGCTAGAGCTCCTTGCCTGAGAGTGCCAGGTATCTTATTGCCTCTCAGCTCCAATGCACTCGTTAGTACCTGCTCCCCAATAACCGACTGGACTCTTCAAGCCCTTCTCCTAGTGTGCCCCATGTTAAGCTGTCAGTAAGGGGTGCTGGAGGACAGGTAGGAAGTATGAGCTCCAAAGCGGTTTTGCTTATTCTTGCTCCTGTTTCACGGTTCATCAGTGGTGTGAGTGTGTGGGGCCACCCAGGGGTGCTCTGCCCTAGCTGTGTACTCAGAGGTCACAATCTCTTAGTGACTTCACAGTCTCAGTCCACTGGCCACTTTACTGCAGTCCCCCCAGGAGGCATGGCATGTTCCAGGTCTAGTGCCAGCAGCAGGGCCCTGATGCACTCTGAGCACCTGATGTCTGCCAGTTTTGGCTTGCCTGTGCCCCAGTAGGTGGGTGGTTCCCTGTGGCCCTCTGGACATGGCCTGTGCTGGCCAGTGTGCACTGCATTCCCACAGCCCTCAGGGTCCTGATTCCCAGCCTTGGATGGCCTGCATCCCAGAGACTTACTTTCTGAGACCTGGGGACTGTGGGCCAGCTCTGGCCTGGGCCACTCACCAACCCCCTGCTATCCAGTGGTCTGCAACCACTTCTCCAGTGAACTCTGAGCCTAAGTCTGGGAGGAGGGAAGGAGCCTTTCTTCCACGTTTGTCTTTACTCTCCCTCAGTCCTACTCACCCTTTAGAATTCTCATTGCATCTTTAGTTACTCCACTGTCATATTTCAGTAACTCTTTAAACTTTTCCTGTTCAAATGATCATGTGGTTTGCCTCCTGGTTGAACCCAGAGTGGTATGAAATTAAACATGAAGTCCAGAATCTGTGAATAGTGCACCCATACTCACAAATTAAGCCTTTGGCAGTCCTTGTAAGTCATCATGACCTCTTCATACTGGAAACTCTTTTAAATGTAGTCGACGTGGACAGGGATTTAGCTAAAGCCCCAAATTTACCCAACACTGTGCAATTCACACCAAAGAGAAATCTTACGAATGTAACAAATATGAAAAGGCCTTCAGGAAACTCTCTGCTTTAACAAACTCAAGGGAGTGCTTGAGAGAAGCTGTTAGTGTGGGAAGAACTTTTGCCAACCTCAAACTTTATTGAGTTCCTAGAGAATTTAAATTGTAAAGAAACTGAGGTAAGGTTGAGCATATAATGTCAAAAAGCAGGAAGGGATCATCAGAAATGTATTTCATGAAATCTGATAACCTTTGAAATGTCAACCAAGCACAGATGACCAGAGATTCAGTAGAGTGTCTGAAATCTGCTAAGGCTGTGACTTTTCAAGATTATGATTGGGAGAACTGTAGGCTCAGAGAAAATGGAGATCAAAAGAATTTCTTCGTTTGGTTTTAGGGCATGCATAACTCATTTTCATTGGATGAACAGTAACTTTAAAAATATGAAATAATGTAATAGTATAAAAGAGATGGATGCGTAGTTGCAAAACCAATGGAGAAAGGTGTAAACTCTAGTAAAAGAGGACCTTGAACTAGGGGTCAGAAACTGGTAACATATACCTGATTCTGGCTGGTAGAATCACAATATTTTATCTTTCAGTTATAGTTGATATTCATTATTAGTTTCAGGGGTACAGCATAGCGGTTAGACAACCATATACTTTACAAAGTGATCCCCCCAATAAATCTAGTACCCACTGGGCACCATACATAGTTATTACAATGTTATCCACCATCTTTCTATGCTGTTCTTTACATCCCTGAGAATCACATTTCAGAATTTGAATGCTTTTAGGTGAGCAAATTCTAGTTCACCAAAGTTCCCATTATACCCTACATATTTTACATCCTGTGACTTCCTGCTTCCAATCATACCAGCCTGCCCTGTGAAGGCATTTTGGAACTACCTGAACATGAACAAAAAATTAGGCTGAGGAAAGTACTCTCGGGAAACCAGTGTCTTGCATGGTGACACTTTAGAACTTTGACTACTGGACAAAAAGAGCACTCTGCTTCCCGAAAATATTTGGTTTACCATTAAGATGGCATTTGGTGACCACCAGAAAAAAGAATTCCTACTATGTTACTCTATGTCAAGTACTGTCCAGGCACTTTGTGTGCACTGTCTTATTTAACGCTCATCTCAAGTCCATTAGCGACTTCCACCCCCCTTCCGGAAATGAGTTCAGAGAACCACTGCTTTGCCCACGGTGGTGAAGCAGACCGGCGCTGCGCTGAGGGTGGGAGGGGGGAGAGGAGCGGTGCTTCAGGAGAATCCCACAGACACTGGTGCTGGGAGTATGGTGTTTGGAGCACGGTGGGATCACACGTGAAGAGGAGATCCTGCTGCTGGGGGGACAGGGGGCTGCAGCTTCGGCCACTCCACACTGTCCCTGCTCTAGTCCCTGCTGAGTCACTTCTCTCGGTCCTGGTCGTACAGCTGTTGAGATGGTTTCCTGCTCTTTATCTGTTTTGTCTTTAAAATTAGCCCCCATCAACTAAAGTTACAGAGGTTTATGCTGGTTCTTACAACCTGAAAGAGCCTAACACAAGTTTTAATGTGTGTAAAAATTTTTTTATTGTGAGAAGTACCAGAAGCCACTTACAAGCCAAAAAGCATAAGAATTTAATAGAACACATAATTTTTATACTCACAGTTTTCTATATAAAAGGTTGATTTTTACAGGAATTTAAAATAATCTAAAAATCAGTGTCATTGATCGCAAAAGAGGTATTTCTCTCTTTGACCCTCTCACGGTGACCAGCCTCCTACGTGGCCACAAGGGGAGGCGTCTGACATCTGTGACGAGCCTGGGCGGTGAGCCTCCGGCGGAGGGTTCTCACTCTCCCCAGCAGATCCGGATCCATCGTGTGCGGACACTGGGTTTGTCTTTGGTTTAAAGAAACTTGAAAACAAAATTTAAAATTAACAATCATTTAATGTTCTGATGTGAGCAATAATACAGCCTTTATTTTAAAGGTAAAGGTGTTGTAAAAATCAATAAGGAAATAAACATTCTAAAAACCAAATTTCTTAAGCAAAAGCCTACTGACATATTTATTACCGGGCCCTATGTTGTTCCATTTACAAGCCAAATATTAATTTGTTGAATTGAATGAATGCTATCAAGACAATCTGTCTGCTTTTGGTTACGTGGCATTTTTTCAGTTTGGAGGTACAACCTTTTACATTAGGAATGAAGCCTGTCCAGAAGGGAGTGTGAGTTCTCTGCCCAACAGGTGGGCTTCCTCACTAGGGTACTTAATGTAATGAGAAGAGGCATTCCAATTTGCCAGGGTTAATATTGCATATACCATGACCACTTCCCAATGATTAAGGAAAAATAAATAAATCAAGCTATTTTAATAGCGGCTAACTCAGGGAGAGTCCAGAACCAAGATTAAAATATAACAACGGGCCCAGGTGTCGGAGCCATTTCACACTGACTCAGAGGGGCTGGCGACGCTGCAATCTGAAACAGAAATATGTTCACAGTACAGTTCTCGGAAACTCAGTTACATATTCTAACTGCTTCCGTTTCTGAAAACCAGTTTTTTCTCCCAAGCAACACGACTTTTACGCTTTTTTGTTTTGCCGTCAATGACCTAAATTTATCAGATGTCAAGTCAATTTTCAAATTTAGAATGATCTAGTTAAAAAGTTCTGACATGTCAGAATGGAGAAGAATTAAGAATCTCTGGTACTTTCATTTGACTGATGCATGGCTTTTGGGTGAGTTCCTATTCTAACACAGAATTTACAGGTGACACAAGAGTATGAGTTAGTAAAAATACTTACACAATGCTGGACTCTCATTGTTATTAAAGGGGGTGGAGGGAGGTAGGAGAGAGTAAAGGGGGGATCAGTGGAGATGGAAGGAGGCCGGACTGCAGGTGGTGAACACACAATGCAACATACGATGTGTTACAGAATTGTAGAGCTGAAACCTATTTAATTAACCAGTGTAACCCCAATAAGTACAGTAAAAATACATATACAAACAAATCAAGTACTTTACAGTGGAAATTGTCAGCTCCTTTATGGGCTAGTGCTGTGACTATAGTTTTGTCAGACGTTTTCCTCCCAGCCCTTCCAAAAATGAACAAAGCCTCCAGTGAATCAAGTCAAGGGGTCAAAAGTCAACTAATCAGCGTGAAGCCATTAGCCTGCAGCCTTGTGACTTTAGCGGTCCTGGCTGTCCATAACAGTGCCCACAGCCAAACACGTTTTCAGTGGCTGTTCGAGGGACCCAGCCCAGAACGGAGGCAAGAAAATTCAAACGAGTAATATAGCCCTGAAAACTAATACTGAGATGTTCTTTTCACAAGGATGTAAAACAGTTATGAATATCATTAATTTCGTAAGTGGCGGATTTCTACTGAAGCTCCAACCGTTTTGGGCAGCAGTACTGGTGCTAAAGAAATGGAGAAGCATTAACAATGTTTGGCAAACTGTCTTCCCTTGGGTCCGGGTCTGATCCAGTCCCTGCCACCCTGGAAATTTGAGAATCTTGCTACCTCTAACGGAGTGGGGAGACACGCCCCCTCGGAAATGGAGGAGGGGCTTGAGCTGCACACGTGTGATTGGAGATTGGTGCTCACTAATCACAGCGGACAGTAGGAAGGGGGGCAAAGGCGAACACGGCTGACCCTGGCCCTCAGTGGTTGGAAGGCTGGACACTCCCAATGGCTTGCAGAGCGCATGGGATTCTGGAAGAGGGCTTTTGAATCGGAGAGCAGAAAGTCGGCTGGTTCTCCCAGTCCCCTGGCGGGCCGCCTGCCAACCGTGGCCAGTAAGGGCCTGTGGGCGGAGGCCAGGAAGATGCCCGAAGCTAGACAGCACCTGGAGCCCAGCTGAGCCACCTACGTTCATGAAACTTTTGGGTGGAAGAAGAGGTCCCTGGAGCAACCTAGATCTGGGCTGGCGGAGTGTGACAGGGTGGTTTTTCTTTGGGTATCTTAGAGGGAATGGGCTTTGAGGCGGAAACTTGCTGTTATTTCCAAAGACCTTGGTGGTAATAGCACTGTGAACAGATTTCTGTTCTTGTGTTATTTCCTTGAACCTGTGGAGTATTTGTAATGACAAATACCAGTCTGGCACAAATAACGCCCCCGTTTTATTACAGAATCATAAGCGTGTAATTCTGTAGCATAACAATATCACACTCAAGCACACCATATGACATTTTAGGTGAAATGTTCAAATTAAAACTAGAAATTATCATACCCATATTATTACCCTTCCAACCACACTCAAGCAGGCCTTACCTCTGCCGGACCCTGTGTTCAAACAGCTATTTTTGATGTCATATTCCGACTTTTTCTCCCCCCTTACTTTTGTTACCCAGATATTTAAGGGAGGAACTTGCCATTAAATAAAAGATTCCTTTCTTTTCCACCAATTCTGGTTTTGGAGATTTGCCTGGTGGTGAGAAGTAGGATGTCCCTACGGTTTGGGTTTGGTAACACCTCCATGACCTCCATTTTAGGATTTCCATTACCATGTCCTGGGAAAATGGCATCAATGTGAGATGGGATACAAGGAAGCTAGGAAAATTCCTGGGCCTGTGCAATGGGGAAACTGAGACAATAAAATTAAACAAGGCCAAACAGTTGGAGCAATTTATAGCCAGCTGGCAAAAGGCAAGACCTCATCTCCCCTAACCAAGGACACCTGAGAAATGGTTTACCTCTTCCCCCAGCCAGAGAATACATAGCTTCCCTGGCCTTAAACCCCAGGGTCTGGGAAGAGAGGAATGGTAATGCAAGGGGTGGGGGGGAGAGAGAGAGAGAGGGAGGAAGAGGGAGAGGGAGAGAGAG